>VDFB02029125.1:0-11195 GCA_007258455.2 Sequoia sempervirens
TTAGGAAGCACAAAAATGAGGTTTGTGATGTTGTACCAGATAGTTAAAAATTTGGATTGGGACTAAGTCGCCCAGAATAGCGAATGAGTCCAAGTTAGGGTTTTGTTGAAAAAAATTTGAAAATTTCAATTGGTTTTGATGCTTCTTAGTTTGTATAATTTGAATACTAAAGAAAAATTCAGTGTGTAGATGTTTTTCAATGATTTTGGATGCAAAAACGCAAACTATATGCACATTCACTAATGCAAAATTTTAAAATCCTAGAATGCAAATTAACTAATGCAAAGTGCAATGCAATGTTAATGCAAGCTAATTCTAGGATGATGATGGACTCCAAATAAAAAAATAAAGTATTCAAAATTCAGGTTCACCAAAATGAACCATAGATCTTTTTGGGGATAGGGGACTCTCTTACATTTCTAGGGTTTTGCACCTAAAAGGAGAGAAGAATCCTAAAAACCTTGAAGGATCACTCAATAATATGCAAAGATGATTGGAATATATCTAAGAGGAATTTCCTAAATGAAAAGAACTAATAAAAGTAATTAAATACTAATGCAAAACTAATAAAATGCACTTTGTTTGAAAACACATTGTGATATGCAAAAGGAACTAGAAATGCAAGTAAATTGTAACATATCTTAATGAGATTGAAGAGGTGCACCTAGAAACTAGAAAGTGATCGAGAGGAGCTTTGGAATTATGTATAAGTCATTGTTGAAGCCTACTAGGAACTTACGCCAAGCTGGGTGACTTAGTCTTGTTTCGGGGAAATTCTGCCAAAACAAGTTTTAGCCAAAAGGGTATCAAGAACTGCAGAAACCACTTTTCAGGCTTGGAAGTGGGACTAATTTTCCACTAATGGTGATTTAGTCCATGACTTCTATATTTTGAGAAATTCAAATGTGCAATTTGTAGCGCTTGGTTTGTACTTCTACTACTGACAAGTTTCCTGATCTGAAACTATAGAATCTAAACTATAGGTGTTCTCCAAGCTTCATTTAGGGCTTTTACCACTTTGAATGACTTTGAAATTTTTTTGAAAACTTTTCACACCTTGATCTTTAACAAATCTACACACAATACCTACAAAACACATGCAAAGAGGGGAAAAAGTGTTAAGAGTTAGTGAATAGGGGTTTGTCTTGGTCAAACCCTAGTTTGGTAATTAAAACCTTGAAAATGAAATGAAATGGAAAGAGAATGATGAATGAACAACATGCAATGCTACAATTTACCAAACCCTTGAAGTATAAATCTGAAGATATGCGAGTAGAAGCTCCAATGGATGTATGCTTGAAAATGCCTAGAATGCTAAAGTGAATGCTTGATAATTGATGGATGAATTAGTAAGTGAATGGGGGGTGAAATGAGAGGAAAAGCCCTATATTTATACATGACCATACAAAATTTCCCGAAAATACCACATCACAAGTTGAGCTCAAGGTTTAGAAAATAATATCCTACCAGAATTTTGAAATAATTTTGATTTTTGAGCCAAGTGGGACTAAGTCACCCATATTGGCGACTTGGTCCCACTTAGGAATTTTAAGTGGGTGTTGGGAATTAAAGTGTATTAAATTATGTTTAATGGGATTATTCTCAAAAACACACTTAAGTAAGGCATGTGAAAGTGGGTTACAACACTTCACAACACTTTTACAAGGCATCATAAATTTCTTATTAATTCAAGACCTAATGTGAATGTGTTGACCACATTACAATAGTAAATCAAGGAAAAACTAGGCCAACATCCATAAGAAAGACCCAAATGAGTTGAAAATTTCCAAAGATACATTTTTCATTAACACAATTGGGTCCCTAATTTCCTAAAATTATGCATGTTATAGCAAGTTTGTACCATAGTTCAATAAATTGCAAGCATTGAATAAATGCATGCAATAAATTCCTTGACACTTAATATCTTGGAAATTTGGCCTAAAGATCCATTACCAAAGGAGAATGGGTCCCCTTCTTAGCTAGGACACAATTTTGGACATTTCAGATTGGCCATTTTAACATTCAAAACAAAAGTTTCAAATGTCAGCTATTGGGATTTACTTTCTGGTAAATTAGAATAATAGTGTATAAATACCTAGTTATTGCATCTTACAGCCCATCTAGCAAGTTGGAACATTTAGAGAATTTGAAAGTAATTCAAAGAGTAGCATTTCAGATCTTTACTATAGAAATTCAAGATCAAGCAT
This sequence comes from Sequoia sempervirens, assembly GCA_007258455.2. Classification (NCBI taxonomy): domain Eukaryota; kingdom Viridiplantae; phylum Streptophyta; class Pinopsida; order Cupressales; family Cupressaceae; genus Sequoia; species Sequoia sempervirens. The sequence goes on from VDFB02029125.1 coordinate 2,208, forward strand.
TATTTCAAAGTGTATGTGAGTTCATGTTATCATTTAATCATTGTTTTGTGAAGCTTAAGCCCCTTTTGTAGGTCTCAAAGAAATTAAAGAAATCAAGCAAGAAATATCAAGACCTTGAGGTGATGTGTATAACTTTAGTCCTTCAAGAAAGCCATTGAAGGGTGGTGAGTTGTAGCACTTTGTGATTTCATCATTCCTTCCTATTCATTTATCTATTTATCATTGACTTTTCCATTATGGAAGTTGAAACACTTACATGCAGTTTGACTGGGGCAAGCTCTTAAATGGCCCAACATTTTCACTTGCTTTGAATGTGTAGGCTCTAGATCTGAAGAGGATCAAAGGGAGTTTGAAGAAACATTGTCCATTGTTAGATTGAAGCCCTATCACTAGTTTAAAAATCATTCATTGAATATCAAATAAAGGTAGCTACCACCTTTTAAAATAAGGAAAGTATCGGTTTGTAGTTTATAATGTTGTAATGTTACCGATTCAACTGTGGTTACATTTATCACCTTTTGTGGGCATAAGAATATAGAGTTAGGTGATAAATATGTTAACTAACACATTTTTGGCGACTCTACTAGGGAGTAATTCTAAAAATAAATTTTATATAATGAGTTTCTCTATAGTTAATAATAATGGTTCTTCTAGGGCATAATGCTCTTGTCCTTCAACCTAATGTAGATTAGTTAGTTGGAGATCAATAAGATATAATTACCTATCTCAGGTTACTTGCTTGGAAACAAAGAAGAACCAATTATCAATATCACCAAGTTAATGAAGTATTAGAAGAAGAGGAAGAACTTGGATATATTATTAGAGAAAATGCATTGCATTTTGAGAATGCACAAGAGATTGTGTTTGTAGAAAATATTCCTCCTTCGGTTAGAAGAGTAAGAGCACCTCTCACACAAGCCCCTAGGAACCAAGTGAATAATAGGTGAAATCCTCCTCAAAATCATTAATAAATGAAATTTGGCGACTTTGTTGGCCTATCAGTATCCTATCTGAAATCTGGCTTCAAAAAGATATACTAGGAGTGATAAGAAAAAAGAGATTATAGATGACCATTTTGAGTTCCTAGAAATGGTCAATTTTTCATATTTCCCACGTACCTAAAAAGTCAAGACTATTAGTAGACCATCTTCTCCTCCTCTTCTGAAACCTACTGTATCTGGAGTCCAGAAGATATATTTTCAAATTCTTTTTTTATATGTTGTACCACCCTCCCTACACAAGTAAATTTTTCTTTAGTTCCTCCAATGATGGCTCAACCGGTTCCATGGGGAGCTGTGATAGGTCCCTTACAACTACATGATTTTCCTAGAGGTTCAAAAAAGGTCATACCTAAGTTTATTGGAGATGGGAAAGTCTCTCCTAATGAGAACATAAGGGATTTCTTTGTGGCTTCTTCCATTCTTGCAATACAACATGAGGATGTTGCTATGAGGCTTTTTGTAGAATCCTTGATAGATGTTGCTACTGACTGATTTTATTCCCTCCAAAATGGTGCTATCGATAGTTGGGATTCCTTAAGAACAAGGTTTGAGAACATATTTAAGTCTGTAGAAGATGATCAAGTTTTGGTTGCTCAACTAGGTTCGATGAAAAATGAAGTTCATGTGTTGATGAGAGATATTATAGCCAAATTTGATAAGTTAAATATCAGAATTTCTGCTAATATGAGACCTGGTGTAGAATTGATGAAAGCAATGTTCATAAACACTCTTCCACCATACATGAGTTTCATTATCAAAAGAGAAGGTTCCACTAATGCCCAAACCAGGGCCATATCGATAAAGGATGATTTGATTATTTCTAGGAAATGGAAGAAGGAATTACAAACTAGGAGACCATCACTATTGAATTCTATTGACCCATTCATTTAGATAATGGCTAATGATATAATCAATTTCTCAAGAGACAGATGCCTAAGAGTTCTTTGCAGACACCTTATCAAGATATGTCAAGGAATTATAAAGAAATTCCTAACAAAACCCCATTATTGGCTGCTCCTCATCAAAGGTTGGCAATTGAAGGTCTCCCTCCAAATAAAGGAAATCATTGTAATTTTCACTTAACTTCGGACCATTATGGAGCTACCTATTCATAAATGATTAGATACATGCAAATGATTTCAACCAATGAACATGTTGTGGAACCATATATAGACGAATCTGGTTCATCCAATGATGCCAGTATGAATTTATTTGAATTTGTATAAAAAATGGAAGATGGAGAAGATGTTTATGTCAGAGTTGATGATCCTAATTGTGTTATTTTCACTAGAGCACAACATGCCAAAGCTGATCACAGTAGTTCATCTTCAACCCCGAAGTATATTTTGACCAAGTAGAAAAGGAAAGAACAAACAAATCCTAAGAGTGTGTAAGAAGAGGTACCATCTTCTTCATTTTCTAAAAATCTCCCTTCTAGTTCATTTTATATAGTTGAGTCTTGTAAGAATACCAAAATCCAAATTTCACAGGTTGAATATTTGAGACTCAATCCTTAAAATTAGATAGGTTGGTCAGATACGTTAAGCAAGAGTCCTTACCAACTCAGTGTAATTCTCAAACCTCTAATAAAAATGAAATTGTGCTTAAGAATCAAGTTTTTTCCAATACTATCGATAAATATTCAAGTTCACAAAACCTATTCATGAAACCAGAACCTTTTTATATATCATTGTACATTGTTGGTTTCAGATTGAGTAATGGTATTATTGATTATGGAGCTTCTAAAAATGTAATGTCTGCTTAGATAGCTATAGCTTTAGGTTTTTCTTATACCTCCTCCCAAGGAAAATGTTATTCCATGGATGGGTCACTGGTCCCTATCATAGGCCAAATCAAGGATTCCCAAGTAGCCCTAGCCGCTTTTCCCAAAAAGAGATTAAAATTGACCATATTGGTTGTTGATATTCCAACTAGTTATGGCATGCTTTTGAGTAGAATTTTTTGTAATGACTTAGGTGGAGAAATAAAAATGGATTGCTCTCATGCCTTGATACCTCTAGAGGGAAAGAAGATACGCCTGAATCCTAAACCTAAAGTGAAATTCACTATCTTAAAGTCGAGATCCAACTATAGACATTTTGTTTGTTGAAATAGGACCAGGAACATACATGTGCACTTCTGATCATGGAGAAGTTCCAAACCTTATTAGCCCTGATTTAATCAATGAATTATGGATTAGAGTTTGATGGAAGTTGTGCTAATATAGGGTTAGGCACTGGTGTAGTTTTGATTTCCTCTTATGGTTATAAATTTCCTTTTTTCTTTCAAATTGGAGTTTGATAATACTAATAACACGGTTGAGTATGAAGCTCTATTGCTTGGTCTAAGTATGGCTAAGGAGAAAGGTATCAAACAGTTGAGGGTTATAGGAGATGCAAAATTGGTGGTGAAACAGGTGAGGAAAATTTATAATGTGAAGAATAGTCGGCTTAAACATTATAGGAACAAAGTTTGGGATTGTATAGAAGATTTTGATGCTTTTTCTATAGAGTCTATTCCAAGGGAAAAAAACACTAGGGTCAATTCATTAGCAATCTCAGTGTCCCTAATTTTTCCTCATCCAGACTTTAAAAATGAGCCATATAGAATTGAAATTGTGTACAAACCTAGTTTTCTTGATAATGTCAATCATTGGCAAGTTTTCAATAATTATCAACAAATTATTGAGTTTTTGGAGAAAGCTAAAGCTTTTTCTCACATTTATTTTGAAGGTAGTGATGATAAAAGTGGAGATGTTCTAGAAGGTGATATCACTGCCCTAATGAAAAAGAGACAAAGATTATCCAACTAAAGGGAAACAAAATTCTAAAAGGATTAGTGTCCCTGGAGCATTTATTTGGTAGACATGACCAATACTTAAAAAACAAAAACAAAGTCTCAATTGAAGCATCTGCCGAATATGACAAGGTGAATATCAACATAGATGATGATCCTAAGATCATTTGTATTGGAAAGTGTTGTTCTCAAGAAGAAAGAGAGAGATTGATTTCCCTGTTGACACACTACAAGGATGTCTTTGCATGGTGTTATGCAGATCTAAAGAAGTTTAGAAATGGATAATTTTAGCACAATATTCCATTGAAACTAGTGCCACACCTTACCAGCAAAAACACTGAACTTATAATCCAAAGTTGTAGAAGCTATTTTTAATGAAATTGATAAAATGCTTAAAGAAAAAATTATCTACCCCATCCATCATTCCACATGGGTAGCTAATATATTTTTGGTAAGGAAGAAAAATGGAGAAATAAGGATATGTGTTGATTTCAGGAACCTAAACCAAGTGTACTTGAAAGATAATTATCCACTGCTTGTGATGGATCATATTTTGCAAACAGTTGTTGGCTCTGAAATGATGTATATGCTTGATGGCTTCTCAGGGTATAATTAGGTGGAGGTAGCTCCAGAAGATCAACATAAGACAACCTTCACCACACCGATTAGTGTTTTTGCTTATAATAGAATGCCATTCGGACTTATCAATGCTGGGGAAACTTTTCAAAGGGCTATGGATCTATCTTTTGGAGACCTCAAAAATAAAATTATAGTGATCTATCTAGATGACTTAATAGTTTTTTCTAAGAAAAGGGCAAATCATTTACATGACTTGGAAATTATATTACAATGTTGCAAAGAGGAGGGTATATCTCTAAATCCTTAAAAGTCTATCTTCGTTGTAACTGAGGGAAAAAATTTAGGTCACATTGTTTTGAAAGATGGAATTAAAATAGATCCAAAAAGAGTGAAAGAAATCATGCAACTGGGGCTAACTGCTAACAAAGATGGTATCAGGTCTTTCTTTGGTCAAGTAAATTTTCTGAGGAGATTTGTTCTTGATTTTGCTGAATTGACTAAGCCCATCTCTGATATGATGAAGGATCAACCTATATTTAAGTGGAGCAAGGAAGGGAAGCAATCTTTTATAGATATTAAAATAGCAATTGCAAATGCTCCTACTTTGGTCCATCCTTATTTTACTAAAAAATTCATTATATATAGCTACGCTTCTAAGCATACTCTATCAGCTATTTTGTTGCAAAAGAATGAACAAGGTATTGAAGCTTCTATCTCTTTTATGAGTACTCCTCTAAAGAAATATGAACTCAAATATTCACCATTTGAAAAACATGCATATGTTGTTGTGAAGGCACTCAAGAGCTTCAGGTTTTATATTCTTCATTCTCATGCTACTATTTTTGTTCCTGAAACTACTATGAAAAGTATTCTTACTCAATAGGCTATTGGATGTAACAAAAGGGGATCTTGGAAAGCTCATATTCAAGAATATGATCTATATATTAAGCTCACCAATTTGGTGAGAGGAAAGGGTCTGGCTAAATTGATTGTTGAAAATAAATCTGATGAAGTAGAAGATTTAATCGGTGTTATTCAAAAGCACAACAAATAGCTAGTTTTCTGATATTTCCTACTTCTTAACTTATGGTGACTATTCGTCACACTTGTCAACAAAAGAGAAGAGAAATATGAAGCTTAAGGAAAAAAAGTATGTACTTTGGGAAGGGAACCTGTATAAAAAAGGTGTGGATGGAACTTTTCTGAGATGTGTCGATAAAGAGCAGTAGAGGAGATTGTTGGAAGTCTTTCATGGAAAAGCATGCAGTGGACATTTTTCATCTTCTATAACAACTTTTAAGATCCTATGTCATATATTTTATTGGCTAGGTATGTTTAAGGATGCATATAACTAGGTGTCAAAATGTGAGAAGTGTTTAAAGTTCACTAGTAGGCCCCAACTTGTTGCTCTACCTTTGAGACCTGTTGTAATTAATGAACCCTTTCAACAATGGGGTCTAGATTATATTGGGCCAATCAATCCTAGTTATAGTGTAGGACATACACACATAATAACCACCATAGGTTATCTCACTAAGTGGGTGGAAGCTATCCCAGTGAAAAACACTACTAATGAAGTTGTGTGTAACTTTTTGAAGGAGAATATTTTGGTAATATTTGGAGTTCCAAAGAAGATTGTTACTGATAATGCTAGTTCATTCTCTTTTGTTGAGATCACTCTTTTCTATTATGACTACGGTATTAGCCTTGCTCATTCATCTAATTATTATCCACAAGGCAATGGGCAAGCCGAGTCAAGCAATAAAAACCTAATCTCTATTATTAAGAAACTGGTCAATGAAAATCAAATAGGATGGCATAAGAAGTTATATGATGCATTATAGGGCTGATAGAATTACATGCAAAAGAGTTAATGGAATGTTTCCTTTCTGATTAGTATATGGAATTGATAGTACTCTACCTACACCATTAGAGATTTCGGTGCTTGACTTGCAGAAGGTTATTGAAGATGGGAAATTTCAAGATGCCCTAGAAAAATGGATCATGTATTTGAACAAACTGACAGAGGAAAGAGAGGTTGTGGTTGATATAATTTCTAAACATCAGCAGATGGTAAAAAAGGTTTTTTATAGAAGAGCTAGACAAAGAGACTTTGTTGTTGGTGATTCAGTTCTTCTTTGGGATAGAAGAAGAGAGCCAAAGGCAGCACATAAAAAATTTGATTCTCTATGGAGGGGACCTTTCCTAATCAAGGAGCTTATTGGTGATCACGCCTTCTGTTTGGCTTATCCTAATGGTATTGTTCTGCCTCTTGCCTATACCGTTCTCCTTGTTTGTTTGTTGGTTCAGTTTTGGCTTGTTTGGTTTTTCAATCTGTTGTTCAATAAATAAGGCATTATGTCATGTTTCTAGATTCTTTGCATCCTATCAGTCCTAGTCCCCATTTGGAGCCAACGTTACTCACAAATATACTATGTATCATGTTTTTAATTTATGTCCCCTTGTTCTCATTTCCCGCTTAGGTTAAAGGCCTTCATATTCATTTCATTCCTTTATCGCGATTTTCACTAAGTTTCTAACTTTTTGTCGTGTGTTCCCCTAGTTGTGAAACTTGGTTTTTCAGCACTCCTTGTTTGTCGTCTATGTTGTCGGGTTTGTGTTTTTCTTAACTTTCTGATAGATAAACTCATTATCCTTTATAGCATCAAGTGTGCTATTGGTGAGTCATACATTCTCAAAAATTTGTAACTCCCAACTTTAGGTTGTCAAGTTTCATATCACCGTGACAAAGGAGTTTGTTTATTGTTCTGTAGGTTTCAAGACACCATTCTTGCATTTAATAAAGTGAATGGTATGGTTGGGAGATATCTTATCAATATTTCTACAAGGTACGAAAACCTTATGGTTTTCATTACTATGAAATAAAATAGAGTTCCATATTAATTCATCACCAATTGCACGTCTTGTCTTTTTACATGGCTTGAGGTGGTGAGGACTTATTTGTTAAAGCCTCGGTTGTACTTCTACCTACTACTATTATTTCTTTAGGAATTCAAGCATTTCCTTAGGAATGGTGAGCTCATGCAGTCTAAAATTTAAAATCACTGGCTCGGTGTGAGAGATACAGAGCTAGGAATTTTTAAGTTGGAAGAGTTTTGGGCACGTTTGGATAGTAAGGAAAATTTTGTTATCGACACAAAGGTGCTCAAAAGTGGATTAGCTCATGCCGGGGATTTTCAAGAAGCTATGCTAAGTGTAGACCTAATTTTTGCATGCGCAAGAAGGTACATTATTGAAACCCAAGAAATTAAGGCTGTGGATGGGACCATTATTGCTAAAATCTCCCCGTAAGTCATTTCTCAGACATTGAGAATTCCACATAAGGCACGTGTAAAAGAAATTTTTGTTGTAGCAGCTAATGAATTCTTCAGGGATAATGAAGCCTAGTTTAAAAACTATATGGCCAAAGGGTGGTTAAAATTAGAGAAAAGAGGTAAGTCCTAGTTACCCAGTAAATTTAAAAGAGTGCATTTTAAAGCAAAAATTGTTGATGCCATTGATTTGCTTCACCGTATTGTTAGGAATGCACAAATTGAATTGTTTGAAGACTGGATATGCCAGTTTATTTTAGTTGTCTGTGATGATGATGTTTTTATCGATTGGGCTAAGATAATTTTCTTCCATCTACATGAACAATTAGTCAATTTTCAAAAGACTGCCACTTTTCATTTGTGTTCTTGTTTGATATATATCAATGCTAGTCAGAGATCTTTTTGGCCAAGTTTGAAACCCTAGGTGCCACCAAATTTTGGCATGCTCATATATAAATGTTATCCATAGTTCACCAGGTAGGTTGGAATGGGAGAATATTGTCTTGTTAAGGATGCATTTTTTATGGAGGCTATAAGAAAACTGGATGGAAACCCTGAAATGTGTTTTTCCCCTTAGTCAAAATCTTTGGTGTTGAAGTTTGGAAGTTTTTACATCCAGTTTGATAGGTTTTCTTATTTGAGGATAGGAGGTTATGAAAATTCCCCACTTAAATTGTCCAAGTATCCTGAAGATTTGATGATATTTCTAGAAGTTTGTAGACAAATGGCCATAGTGAACATAAAATACATGAATATAGGAAAACGGGGGTATACCGTCCCATTAGTTACTCCTTCCTTCTCGAGCAAAAATAATCATATGGCTAAAGGTGTTGAGAAGATTCTCAAAGAATACAATCTCCAAGACTTGTTTTTGAGAACTAATTTTGGCAGCAAGAGCTTTGTAAAATGAAACCTATACACTTTTGGCTCATATCAACACCAACCCTCAATTGAGGATTTTTGGGAGGATTGTACTGATGAAAATGAAGTGTTCAAGAGAGATCATATGAGGTTAACCCTTGAGTAGATAACAACCTTTGGTCTTTCTTTCAAAATTCCTTAGAATGTGATTGAAGATTCAATGGTTCTTGACCCTGAATATGAGAATTTTCCTGACAAATCACATCTTAGAGTTGACTAGGGTAAAGATGAAGCTTTATATATGAATGCACGAGTTGAGCTAGTATTCAAAAGGACTCAAGATTGGTTAGAGAGAAAATGGTGTAAGGTTGTCAGTTTTTTTCATGAACCAAAATTATCTCAGAAAAATGAATAGGGAT
>VDFB02029126.1:0-34967 GCA_007258455.2 Sequoia sempervirens
CTATTTGATGTTGCTTGAAAATGTGACTTCCATCCATTTTAATTGCATAGAGAAATAAATAGAATGTGTGTTTAACTATATATCCTACAATCATTGTATTGTAGAAAGATTTAAATCATGTTTGTGCATATCTTACAACCAGCGCATTCCTCAACTTGGCATACCTTTGAAGTCCCCTGTCAAACAGTCCTTTACCGCCATTTGCATTTGCTTGAAAGTTACTTAAGCTTTTTCAACATATAATTTGAGTGCACCCCTACTATGCTTGGCTATTTTAATTAATACTGTAGGTGGCAATTTGTTTTCATGCATTGTGTATATTGAATGCTAAGGAATGTCTTCTTCCCTATGATTTCCCTACTGACAGCAACTTAGAAATTTAGTTTGTGATTTGGTTTAATCCATGCACTTCGTCTTCAATATCGAACATTCCAAATTATTCCAATGAAATTACCTTGGCTTGCAATTTATTTTCAATATATATGGTATTTGAAAATCGATAGAGATGCTTGTTGTTTGGTAATTTTATTGATTGTTTCCCAACTAGGAATTCAGTCTCTTGCATAACTGTTGCCATAGCATCTAAGGAGGGGTTGAATCTATGTCTTTCTTGAGACTACTATGCGCCTCTCTAACCGCATCAAATGTCCTTTTGTATATGGTGTTTCCCTTCTTATGGTCTACGATGTAGATTCAATGCTTATATTTTATATTTGATGCTCAACATAATGCTTGGGATTTAATTTAAGGGAATTGTAATTGATAATCAATATTTTAAATTGCACCCTTCCCTGCATACTAGTTGTGCAGCGCATTATGAGTTAAGTCGGCGCTTCTTTATTGAAGTTTCGTGTGGGTTATCTTTTTGTAATGTCTGTTCAATCCAATGTAATGTGAAATCCTTTTCCCCCACCATATCCTAATACTAAATACTTGATTTTATTTTGAAGGTTATTCTGTATGTTGGGCAGTTGATGGTTGTATTGTGCTTTTGACTCTGTGTTACATAATGCGATATTGAACAATGCGATTTCATTGTCTGTTTTGAATAAACTTAATACTTTGTAATGTGTTTATTCGATGGTAAAATCATAGGATATATGTTGTGTTTCATTCGACTTGGTATGCGATATGGTAATGTGAATTTACTTCATGTTATTCAATGAAAGTAATTTAACTTGGCATTCGATAATTTAAATATCTATATATAAATGTATATATATATATGTTAAATATATGTGTTTACCTCAATATAATCTAATTCTTTATATTAAAAATAACATTTAGTTATAATATATACATTATAAATATATATATATATATATAAATATAAGTGTATATATTTATATATATGTATATTTATATGTATATGTATACATGTATATGCATTTATGGTTATTGGAAAATATTATTTATGTCTTATTTAAAAAAAAAAAAGAATTTGTAGATAAGTAAATTGGAAAATTAAATAGAAAAGAAAATAAATTGATTTAATTATATTTAGATAATCGAGGGATTTATTTAAATGAATGAATTAGATGATCTTTTAAAATTTTAATTTCTTTTGTATTCAGTTACTAGTTGATATGTAAATTATTTATGTAAACAGTTATTGAGAGTATATGTTATTGTGTTAATTTTTGGAAATTGAGATGATTGTGGTGAATGTTTAATGTGGTAGTCTTTTGTGCAAAATGGATTAAGGTCAAGGCTTCCATAGGTTAGGAGGAATTATTTTTGTGTGTATGGTTTTTATGTTTGTTTCACTTGGAAGTGGTTGGTAATGTTTTGAGTTGGGTGCAAGAGGGTCTATGCCTTGCACTGTGTATGTATTCTTGTGATTGTAATATGTGGGAAAGATGCTCAATGCCTTGCTCTATGTGTGGGATTCATGTGATTAGATTAAGTGTGCAAGATGGTAAATTCCTTGCTTGTTTTCTAGGGTTTACTAGTTGCAAGTAGGGGGAGTGATTCTCAATGGGGGTCAAAACCCAAAGTGGTGACCAAGACAATCCATTGGAGAGTTTATTAATCCAGTGATAACCTAAATAATGAATTAGGGGGATGGGTAGATTTCACATTAAACAAGATAATGGATGCCTCACCCATGCTTGTAGTGCTTGTTTAGGCTAAGGATGGATTGAGAAGGCTTGGTTGGCAAGATCAACTTCCTTGTCCTCACAAAAGGAATGTTGGTTCTGCATGTGTCACCCTATGGGGCTAGGACCTAGTGAGAGGTTTACCAGGACAACCATAGATGGGGGTCGGGGTCTAGTGAGAGACTGTCAAGACAACCCATGTCAGGACCATGCAATGACACTCTTCCCTATTGCAGTCTAGCATTCCCTAGTTATGTTTCCCTTTTTATTGTGTGAATGCCTTTAGAAGTGATGTATGTGTTGTATGTGATGTTAGATTTGTTGTAATGTTGTATTGGAGTCATGTATAGTCTTTGTTCATGTTAGTCTGTTGTCTTCTTGATTGTTTGTTAGTAGTGGGACCCTGTGTTATCTCCTAGCATAGAGGTGGACCTTAGAGTTCCACATGGTCAGGAAGTTGGTGCTTTTTCCTCCATTGGGTTTCCTTGTTGCTTGTTCGTGTGTGTGGAGATTGTAATTTGTGTAGCAGATTCCAGTTCATGTTCTAGTTCAGGAGATAGTATTTTATGTATATGTATTATATTGTATCTTAGCTGTACCATTTATTGTAATCAGATGTATTCTTCCCAATTGTATTCAGGAGAGCATTATTGTAAATAATGTAATGATGTAATAGATTATAATGTATTCTCATGTAATGTAATTTGTATATATATATTTGTTAGTTGTTTATAAATGATCTTTAATGTTGTTTAGCCAATGACATGTTATGGAAATGTATATTGTAGAATCATTTAATGTGGTGGACTAAAATGAACTTGATTATTAGATAAATCATGTTAACATGTTAGTTAATGAAATAATTCTAGCTTTTGAATAAAAGATATGTTAGTAGCGTAGTCATGGAACCTTAGAGGACTTAGGATTAGATTATATAGTATGTTATGTGAATCATTATATTGTTATTTTTTTTAAACAAAATGTTCCATTATTGTAGTTTGGTTGTGTTGTCCTTTGGGGTTCCTTGGTGGGGAATTACAAAAATACTGCATAAATGAGAATAGATGGTTATTGAATTATTGTTATTCTAACTTTGAAGATGTTTATATATGTTGCTTATTGTTGTGAATAATTGGCTGCCAAGGCATGTTCTAGTCATTGCAAGTAAATATCAATTTCTCTAGGAGGAGGGAAGTATCACTCGGGAGAAGATCTTGGTTGGGTAATCGGTAAATGTAACTATTTGAGTATAAACACACACCACATTAGAATGATTGAGTTAAGTCCAGTTGTGGGTAATAGGTAAATCATCGATATATTTGCATTAGTAAAGGTCTTGTTTACTTTGAATGCATGTTTGGGTGATGTTTATCTATTTGAGCTTTGAGTCCTTCCTTATGACATTGTGTTGATTGTGCTTGGGTTGAGTCTTTCGGATTTATGAATGTTATCTTTACATCATTTTATAATGAACTTAAAATTTAGCATGTATATAGGAATATATATAAATGCATATACATAAACCCATGTATGAGAGCATTAGCAAATGCACATGTATGTAATTAAAAATACTCACAGAGGTACATACATGAGGAAATGACTATATATGTGTGTGTGTGTGTGGGTATAGTCACTAGGTTATAATCATTCAATATCAAATGGATTACTTGATTAACATATTACCATATAATGAATATGATTGTATATATACTAAATAAGTATATGTGTATAACTATATACACGTATTATCATTCACGGAATATAATAAAAGTTATACATCTGATTTTAGAAGGGCATATAATACTAGGATAAGAATATATATATATATGTGTATGTATATAGTATTTAATATATGGAATATATATAATAATGCATATACAATATAATTGAAACATTATATGTATATTATTATATGTAAATAGTTAAATACTAGATAAATATATATATATATATAAAGATTATATATATGTGAACCTATTTGTATTATATATTCAAATACATATGAGAAAACCTCAACCCCATAGGGAAGTATTATGTGGCGCCTTAATATGATCACTGAAAAATGGTGAATTTTTCCATGTAGCATGGAAAAATATTTAAATATGGTGAAGAAGACTTTTAAGCCAACTATATGTGAAGGAGGCCGATAAATTTAGGAAACTTTGGAAATTGAATTATCTCTGATTTAATAAAAGAATTCAACTTGATGAAGACTTCTATTAATGTATTTAAACTTTGGCTTAAATATGTTGATTGTGATTAAACATGTGGAGATCATGCATTATCTGCTATGGAATACGCAAGAGTGAACATGAATTATATGCCATGTGTTATGCAGCCTCAGCAATAAAATTGGAGTTGTTTCAAATAATTAAGTGCCTTGGTCAATATAAGTGAATATAGAACTCATTTTAATGTAAGACTAAGTCTTTAGAAGCAATGCATGGGTTGTAAATAGGTCTAAAGCATTTAATACTAAATATTAGTGAACATGGACAGTGCTGCAAGCAAAAGCGCTTGGAAAGCAAGAAAACATTAGACCAAGTCAAACATGAGCAACACATATGAAGTTATCATGTAGTTGAGTAAACAATAGAAAAGGCATGTGACTATCTTAAATACGTTTTGAGTCTGTCAAACCCACCTTGTAAAGGTGGCACCAATTATGGAATATTGGAATCAAATAGAAGTCTATTTTGACATAAATTTGAATACATCTTATCTCCATGTGCAATTTGAAATAGTCTTCTTGAATTTTGGCAATTGGGAAGTCGATTCATCATGTCTTTTGCTAAGTACTGGCTTGAATTATCACCACCTCTAAGTTTAATGATTCAGAAAGGGAGTGGTGTCGAATCGGATTCCATGACTGTAGGAAGCTTAGAGGTTGGTTGCTCTATAAATAGCCACCCCAGCTCTCTTGTAATGCATTATTGGGTGTATGATCTTATTTCATCATTCTCAGTGTTATTATCCAATGCATTATTTTATGATTCATTCTACGTTTCTAGAGTGATCATTATTTGCAACCATCATTTATATTTCTGTGTGACCATTATTTCCATAGAAGGAGGTATATCATACCAAAGGAATACGCCCTTTGCTACTTATTACATCCGAGGTTTACCAATTTATAATATCTGATTTTTGAGTGAGAAAAGAGTGGACTTTGTGAGAAAGAATTGTCTATTTTAGAGAGGAGACTGCTTTCAACAAGAGAGGGAGTGTGAATTGATTTGTGAAGCTGAATTGAGCTATAGGAGAAAGCTGGACTATCATCATTTTGGGAAAAGCGATAACAAGCATGGGATATTCTTCTTACAAGGAATTATTATGTTGCATGAAATGTATTTTTTGTCTGTGCATAAGAAGTAAATATGTTTGTCTTCTGAGAAAGGGAAATGAAGTATTCTAGCTGTTTTATAGAATGGTTGTAAGATCTCCATAATAGGAGAATGTTGTTTGTATTAGATAAGTTGAAGAGATTGCTTGACACAAGTATTTAACTATACTAGACATGTCGAAGAGATTACCTGACATAGGTATTTTACTATGAACATGTGGTACAACATACGTGTTTAATTATATTGGGAATGTTTCAATATGGCATACAATGTGTTTATATTTATTTCCATAGAAGGAGATGGGTGTTTATCATAAGTATTATATGTACTAGGTATGATTGAATGTGCAAAGCACATATGGAACACTTAGCTAAGTTATTGATTCAACTAGGAAAGCTTTTGTATTCTCCTAGGAGAGGGCATCCAATATGGGAGAGGGATTAATATACTTACACGTAAGTCAAGTTATCCAAGTATGTAGGTTATCTAGGATGATGGACTATCCATAGAAGGAATACCTAGCTTGTGTACTTACCAGATAAGTAGTTAATTCCAAGTAGATTAATATGGTTGTAGGTTATCTAGGATGATGGACTATCCATTGAAGGAAATAACTATGCATAGCTTAAGATTTCCTTAAGTCAAATTGGCCCAAAGTAGTGTATGTGATAGATGACTCTCAACCATTTACTGAATTAAAACTCTTTGATCAAATTAGTGTGAATGTTCAAGACTCCACTATAGATTGTCTCCTCTCTAGGTTGTATGACTTTTGAGACTACACTATCAGTTCACCATGATCTAGTATTACATGCTAGTTTGAGATTATGGGATTGCAAGGTTCAAGATAGTTATGTAGGAAACAACACTATGCTCAATTGGTTGTTGTTAGCAGTTACTCTACCAATCTCTTCATCAAAGGGAAGGGCCATCTATCAAATGATAGATGTGTGGGGGACTACATTATGAGTTTTTGGTTGGTGGAAAAGCACCTAAGTGATGCTTCTCCTCCACAACAGGTGACAAAAGAACGAAGATTTGAAAGGGAAGATCCTAGACCATCTTAGAGCTATTAGTTATAAAGCTCATTGGAGCTATGTATGTAAAGGTATGTATTCTTGTTACGTGTACTTGTGAAGTTATTGTAATGAAGTGGAACCTTTATTATAATATGATATGGCAACCGATTCATATATTTTCAATAAAAGAAAGAAAAAATTAATTGCAATTACTTGTTATCATGTTTATTTACTCATATGATGTGAATTTTGAAATGTTTACTACACTAAAGGGTTGGCACATTACATGTGGTATCAAAGCTACCAGGTTCTACACTAAAACCTATGAGCTCATTACGTAACAATGTGTAAACCTTATCAGAAGATAATGGTTCAAAATTTCTTGTGTCACAATAGCACAAGAAAAGAACTTAGGGAAGTGAAAAGGAAGATGAGATTCCTAGTAACTTGTTTAAATTAGAACTAGTTAAGAGTCATCCCTGAAGTAGGAACTCCTAAAACAATAACTTATGATATTACATGGGATTACAGAAGATTATGCAATCGGGATATGTAGGAAGGTTAGAAAGAATAACTAGTATATACCTTATCCTACAATGTAGTTATAAGACTCTAAGGGAATGAGAAGAAATGAGATAACCCTTTTATAGTAGCAAACTATAGTTGTAAAGAGTTGAGAATTTTTGGATTTAGAGAAAACACTATGAGTCTATTAGTATGCAAAGTCATCATAATTTAGATCAAAGTGGAATTTCAATGAAGGAGGTATCCACAGGGATTGGAGAACTCTTGACATAAATCTAATTCTTTTGTAAAGATAGGATCTTAAGAGAAAAGACGGGAATGGTTAGAAACAAAGTAATCAACAAAGTGGACAAGGTTCCACCAACCAAAATCAATTAGATTATTGGAGTTATGATTAAGATGTGAAAAAGAGACCAAACAACTTTGGTATCTCTAGAGGATAAAAGAATAGGATTCCAAGCATTGGAATTAAGTCACTTGAAAAGGTGAATATAGGAAAGAAACCTAAATGTGGTAACTTAGGTTGGTCTGACCAGAGGTTTGGATAGAACATAGATTGAATGGAGTATAAAATGAACTCACCAACATGTCTACAAAAATCAACATTTGTTTAGAGGTTCCAAAAGGAAATGGAATACAATAAGCACTATGTGTCAGAACAATAGAAGTTGTAAGGAAAACAACGTTCTTTAAGTTGAAAAGTACATCCTCAAAAGAGGATTGTGAACATGGATACTTCCCCACTACAAGGGATATTGGAAAGGAGATGGGAATATTAGTGTGTCTCTTTAACTTCTTAAGTTTCTGATTATTCATTAGATATGCTATTGGATGATCCAAATGATGGAAAACAATGATGAATCTAATCTTGGGAAAGGGTATATTCGAGGTATGCCATGAGGCAAGAAAAGGAAATGGAAATCCAACAACAAGGAATGACAAATTCTTTCAAAGAAGCAAGTATTGATAGGAGTTCAACTTTGAATAGATTGAAAGTTGTGAAAACACTAAGGGGGGGAAGGAAGAGAGTGAATTGACTCGAATTAAGTACCCCACCCAACGGAAAATGTGGGTATTTTTTCAATTTGGAAGAACTAATGACTACTTCACAAGTCATGATGACAATTAAGTCATATATTTTATGACCACAAGGAAAATGTATTAGGATTTTTAGAGTAAGATAAATGGAAAGGTCAAGGATTATGACCTATTATCATCCCATACTTTATATCTATCTAATTAGAAGATCAAATGATATTATCATGGATGCCTTAGAAAAGGTTAGGAAGATAATTTGATCATGATAAGGAAGACCATTGCCTATGGGATTAGCAAGGGAAGATCTAGATTACTTGTGATTAGAAGAAAGTCTCTCTACACTCCTATATACCTTATATGGGGATTTAGATAACGATGTTATTTTTGTATATAAGTATTAATACTACATATTACAAAATATAACCATGTCGTAAAAGTGACTTGACACTGTAGCTTAGTGTGATAACAAACTTGGGGATGAAAAGGTTTAGCCATAAGCCATGGAGATGGAATGGAAAATAAGGTAGAATGTGACACTATACAAACATGGCAATTATCTTTACATACCTTACTCTTGGATGAAACTTTAGGTTTAGGAATAACCTAATTGGGAAAAGAAGTTCATTTGAATAAAGAGAGATCTTAGGATAAGATTTAACCTATTTTGTTGGGTTATGTACTAGACTACTCTTTAACACCTATAAGTTGGAAATAACTTATTTGGTTGAGTTGTACATTTGGTCTTGATTGGGACATATAGGGGTAGAGAAACCTATAGCATCAAACTAGTCAACAATTGAGAACTCTATCCTAAGAATTGGAAGGGAATATTGTGATAGATATTTTCCCATGAGAATGTGTAAATCACTTGAGCTATGAAATTCTATGAGTGGAAACATAGGTGGGATACCTAGTGAGTTTAAGCTACTTTACACTCTAGAAAGGAAGTCATAGTATTGACAAGACTCTACTTTGATTGGTCCTCTTATATAAAACTGGATACATTGTAAGGCCCCAATCTCTTGTTCAATAGTTGCAAAAGCTTTTAGTGATGGTCATATTTGGCTTGTTCATGTCCCTAAAATTTTGTGTATTATATGGAGGAAAAGATAGGTTGTTAAATATTGGTTCTCTTTAAATGATCATTTAAGGTGTGCGTATTTTTGAGGATCAAAATTATGAATTATATTATTTTCATTTTAAATATTTTAGATCTAAAGTTCCATGTATAAGTTCATGTGTAATGATAAAACCAAGCTCCAATATGGAACTAAACTTTCACATCTTTATTGTCTTTCAATGATCTTGAAAAATGTTAATATAGTAACTTCTAGCATTAGGAGTGATCTTAGTTAGCTGCAAGATGTAAAACTCAATACCTAATGAAACATGTAGTTGACCAAATGTGTATAAAGAAAATTTTATAATGAATGTAATAATGACGGATTCACAATAAATGAATTTATTCATAACATAATCTCTCTCGAGTCTAGTGAAACTAGAAATGTGTTCTTTGGTATTGTAAACTTCGTAAAGTTTCCACAAACCTTAAACAATGAAACTAGGTGTTATTCTACTATGCCCAATAATGAGTTTGGAAGTGAAGTATGCCTTTGTTGTGATCTAGATCTTCTAGAAATTAAATACATCATATTCTTAGTGTAAAATATATCCTCCCAATCACGAAATGAAATATGCAAATATGCAAATATGGTCAGAGTTTGATAATAATCCTAATATTGGAATTATTCTGAATTACAAGAGTATATATATATCCCAAGTAGAAGGATTTAGTGAAGTTCATTTTGAAGCTTGAGTTGTTAATGGGCTTATGTGTGTTTTAATAAATTAAAGAGAAGCCTTCTACACAGTAACCACAACGTTGAGGAGTGTTTTATTTTTCTAAATGATATACATATATTTGCAAACCCAATGTGTAGTGTGGAAAGAAGGCTAAAATGTAATATCTCTAAAAGAAAACTATATTAATGTAATATCCTAAAGTGATCAAATAATAAATGTATATTTCAAATACCATATATGATTCATAATTAGGCATAATAAGATCATGTGTAATCAAAATTTCATAGTAAATAGATAAGAATTGTGAATCAATTTGGTAATGGAGATGTGATATCATATGTGAAGAGTTTCCATCATAAAATGGTTATAATTTCTCACATGTGAAAATAAACCTAGGTGATCAGAGTTATTCATCAATATGATTAATGCATAAAATTTTCTATAGATTCATTTCATACACTTTTGGTCCATATTTATCCATGGTAGTAAAATATTTTTTGAATAATGATATAAAAATAAGATAGAAAGGTTAGTCTAGAAATTAAGCATCTCACCTACATTCTATATATAAAAAAATTTAATTAGAATGATGACGATATTGGCTATTGGATTTTTAGAATGACTACTTTTCATAATGACTTATTTAAAACCTTGAATACCAACATCTACATCTAGATAGTAAGTATGATTTTTGAAATGCACTATGAACAAATTCTTAGATGGATATAATACATATATTATATTTTCTTGAAAACTAATATAGTTAAAACACGTTACAATATATTATTATGTGTTGCTTGAGGCACATTATAATATAGCCATCTATGCATACAGCTAGGGATTATGCTGAAATGTTGCCACATTTCTTTGAAAACATTTTGTTAAACTATCCACATGCCAGTCTATGCGTTCACTTTTTGTCTTCCTGCCTGCAAGCTTCACTTGCATAGAGAGTTTGCTTGAAACATGGAAAGGTGGCTTACCTTGAGGTTTTGCACAAATTGTGTTATGCAGTCATTAATGTCGGGGGTAGACTTTGCAGGTATGTTTACATTTTTAGTAGCAAATTGTTGTTATGGAATTGGGTTTGGTTCAATTAATGAAAGTGATACTGAAATGCATGCGAATAAATTTATAAAGCTGGATATATTCATTCTGACAGTGGTTACTCTTTAGCTATCTAAATCTAAAATTGTTAATTACATAATGAATAAATAAAAAGAATAGTTGAGTTTGTTAATTAAATAATGAATAAATAAAAAGAATAGATGAGTTTCTTTCAGTCTTCAAATTTATGGAGGGTTGCAATTGCTTGTTAGTCTCAAAAGCCTCTGCAACAAACCCATTTTTGTGTATAATCTACTATCTTGCATTCCATGAGATCATAGAATATACACAAAAATGGGTTTGTTGCAGAGGCTTTTGAGACTAACAAGCAATTGCAACCCTCCATAATGTGTATAAAATGTGGACGCATTCTGTTAAATAGTTCACACGCCTTGTCCATGTGTCCACATTTTGTCTTTCTACCATTTTTGGTTTCGGCTCCTCCAAACTCTTTCTTGATGGTATTGACCTTTCAATTCTCCAAATTGGCAAAGCTGTAGCCTGAAAAAAAATAGGGTTTTTCCCAGATTATAGAGCATGTTTATTAATAAATAGAAAATTATGGCTAGGATCCTAATAATGAAGACATTAAGGTTTTAACAATTATAGCATAAAGTGGTAACTAGTTGTTGTTTTAGAAACATCCTAATAGCACTTTATTGTTGTTTTATTACTTAGGGGAAATTTGATGTGAATCCCTTGATTTAATGATTCTTTAAATAAAGGAAAGGGAAATATATCCCCCATTCGCTTAAAAGGTGCTTTATTAATTTAAAATATGAATATGCTAAAAGATAAAAATATTCTCTAGCTTTAAAGAATATTTAGAGTTTTGTTAAGTATTTTTGAATGAAATAAAATTTAGTTTTATTTTATTAGTACTAGGCATAGTACTATTGTAATGACTTTGGATTTTTTAGTTAACTAGTTATTAATAATTTAGTTTTCAACCAATCAAAAACAATATTTAAACAAAAATTAAAATAAAATTCAATTTGGTAAAGTCAACTTGTAAAATATTTAACTTTACAAATTAAAAAATATATTTTTTGTGCATTTGATTGGTTAAAAAAGTTGTGTGTTATGGATAAAGCAAATTAAATATTTTTTAAAGAATGATTTTTCTTTTTTTTTAAATCATTTCATTAAATCTTTCTAAAGTAAATAAATGTTACTTATTTTGACATTTTTAAGAATGAATTTTTTATCTATGTAATTGTTATTTTTTTTTATTGAGGAAAATACAAAAATCAATTAACTATTGAGATTTGGATTCACACTATTAAAAAAAAATGTATTATTTTTTCCATTAAACTAATATTGTAATATATTGATTTATATTATATGTAATATTAATTTATGTAATATATAATATAGGTTATTTTATGTTGTAGGTTCTCCTTTCATAAATATTTATATATATTAATAAACTATCTTAATTAACTACTATGTTAATTATAATATTAATATTATTATATTATTACTATTAATATAATCAATATAATAATAGTAAATCACTATATTAATAATTATAACAATATTTTAACATATATTAATATTATAATATTACCTATTTACTTAGTTTATATAATGTAATTTATAAATTATTAATATTAAATTAGAATATAATATATTTAGTATATTAATAGTATATTTAACTTCAACTATAATATGAAGATTTCACTATCAAATTCAAAATCAATTAGAATCAATTAATAATTATTTTTAATAATAAATCATTTGATTATTTAATGTTTAGCAAATATTTATTCTAAAGAACAAACTCAACTTCAACTTTATTAGTCATAGTTATGTCTAGTTTAGCAGCACAAGGCACACAAACTATGGCGGTAGCTCAGGATTACGATGATAGCATGGGTGCACAATATGGATTCATTGAAAAGGCTTAAGAAACTTTCAAGCAAATGCAAATAGTAGGTTTGAATAGATGTCATATCATGAGATCACGATGATTGCAAAATATGCAGAAAATAAATTTTAGCAAGGAAGCTCTCAAAATCGGTGAATTAATGAAGCACTCTTAAGCATCCTAACATTGCAAGTTTTGTTTGTGCTCTAGGCACATGCAGTCATGTAGGTTTAGCAGATGAGGGTTGCGCATACCACACACATCAGTAATCCTTATTGCATTACAAATATAGTTGATCATTAGGTGTACACGGCTGACCTTCATGCCCGTGCTGGCTATCTTGGGGACGCCCTAAACCCTATTACTAAGATGCCAATTACGCTGGTGGTGCCTATGGATAACATAGGAATATAGGCTGTGTATTTCCAGCAACACTGCTTTTTTTTTCTTATTTTATTTTCGTTGGATCCTAAAACTGTTGCGACCTATGTTACTGTAAAATTGTTGTAATAGCCTGGAACTCTATATTAAACATTGGTATTTCTTATATTATCGGTTATTCATATCACAACAAATGATTGATAATCCATCATGATTTCATAGTCTAACACAGGAAAATCAAGGGGATATCGATTTCTTTCTTCAATTACTTAAAAAACAAATCATTAGTCAAGCATTTTGTTTCATAAAATGTACATATAGTTAATATGATGTATATAATATTCATTCCTTTGTTTCTAGTTTCAAGGGATGCAATTGTCCATCACAATAATAAAAACCTCATGACTCTAAGAAAGGAGAAATATATGGTGAAGAAGGAGAGACTCCTTAAGGGGTAATGAGGTGTGACCTCTTTTCTTGGGAGTAAGGAAATTATCTTAGTGCCATTGGACCCATGATCTTTGTTGTGCCTAAGCCTTAAAATTTGTGGAGAATCCTTCCTTCCCCCAAATCCAAGAACATATACAGCAGAGAAGGAAGAGGATTGTATGGGAATTCCAACTGACTATAGACAGATTAGTTAATTTTAAATTTATTAAATCAATAGTTAATTAAAAGCATTTTACAATAGTTGTCCAATTCACTCAAACGGTAAAATCATTTTCCCCCAATTATTTACATATTATAATTAGTTTTCTAATTCAAATTTATAACCTTTTCATTTACTTATTATATTATTATTTATTTATGTTATTTTATTTTAATATTACAAAATTTATTTTATTATACATATGATTTATTTATTGTTGGTGTAATTAAATATTTTGTACCTTGTCCTAGGTCTTGATTACACCTTAGTTAAGTTTACTTAGGGACCACATAGGAGGTTGTTGGAGATTTTCCACCTTTGGTGGAGTTGACATCTCATTACCTCATCATTTCCACCTTTTGTGGACACATCATGTGATTATTTCTCCACCTTTTGTGGGAGATCCACCTTTTGTGGTGATTATAACATTATCACCTTTCCACTTTAGGTGGAGTGATAACCTTTCATTGTTGTCACAAGTCATAAGATTACGACACTTGTCATAATCTTATGCCCTTCTATGTTCTCACCTTGGCTATATATCCAAGGGGTCTCCTATGTACTATTTGCTCATTACATTCTATCATATTGACAGAATACAGTTTATTCTTGTCATCTTGTTTCTATCTCTCTTATGCTTGTGCTTTCTATTAGGCCTCTAGATCTTGGGTGGCTACCTTCATAGCCAATTCTTACATGGTATCAGAGCTTTTGGAGTGCCTTTAGTTAGTCATTCAGAGAGATTCTTGGAGGGTTCCATTATTGGCCTTATGTTGCACGTGCATATTGGGAGTTTGTTGCATCAGATCTGAGCTCACCATTGCGTCCGGAGTGTCCGAGATAGTCAAATTTTCCTTTTGTTTCGTCTCAGTTGGACATTGGAAGCCAAATCTGCAAAGGGCTGAAGATCGGAGGTGGTTACCAGATCCAAAAGCTAGCTGCCACTTTGGAGCATTTTCAGCCAAAAAGGACACTGCCATTGTGTTCAGAAGGGCCAAAAACCCATAGATCGACTGCCAAATCGTCTAAATCAGAGCAAGTTGTCCGTCGAGGCAAAATTTTTTTGCTGGCCGAGCCGTACGGCCCAGCCATTATTGCAGTCGGTACGATTTTTCTTAAAAAAAAAATATTTTAATATTTTCTGCGTATTTCAAAAAAAATAAAAAAAAATTTCATTTATATTTCGCAGGATTTTTTTTTAAAAATATAAAAAATCAAAAAAAAATTTTAAATTCTGCGGAGGTACCGCAGACGGTACACAGACTGCAGACGTCTGCAGTACCGCGTACCCGCGGGCCCAACGCAGCCTGCCACGTGGCCCCCGCGGGCCCCTCTCCCTCCACCGGCAGTCGGCCGGTCAAACCGGCGACGAATTCAAAAACCGGCGCTTTCATATTTCCCGGCCGGCAATCACACACACTTCGGCGGCGGCAATTTTTAAAAATTCCGGCGAATCTTTGTAAGATTCCCGCAACAGGAATCCGGCGATTTTTGGAATATTCCGTCACGCGAAAATTTTCTGGCAAGGGCGAACGACAGCGACGGTGACGTGCATACGGCCGTCAAATTTAACCCGATGTTTTGATGACGTCAGCACTGCGTCAGCATCCTTTGAAAATTTTTGACCCCCTCTCCGTTGAGCTTTTTGATTTTGCAGTTCATCTTCAGAGGCTCATATCTTGGTCATTTTGAGGCCTTTTTTGGTGCAATTTTTTTTGATTTAGGCTAATTTTTCGTGTACATCGCAGTGGTGAAGTTATTTTCTGATTTTGGTGCACGGATTTTCCAGAAAATTTGATTTGTCTCAGATCTTGTTCGATTGTCACCGTTTTTGCAACTTCCGGGGCTCCGTTCAGGCTCATACGAACTCCTTTTCATGTGCCGTTTTTTTTGAAAGTGCATGATTTTTTTTGAACTTCATAGTGGTGCTATCAGTTTGTAGTAATTGTGATCAAAAATTGTACTTTCAGCACTTGGTCATTTTTGGCCTATTTTGGGCATTTGTAAAGTTAAGATCTCAGTTTGATCTTTTGTATCAGTTATTTGAGTCTGTTTTAGCCTACTTAAGGCTGTTGTAAAACATTGAAAATCAGAAGCTCACTTTGCTTGGCTTGCAAGTGGCCATTGTACACGCACTAATTATAAAGTGCCAAATCATCTTTTTGGGGGGGGTTCTTTGATTGAGTGAATTTGGGGGGGTGTCTTGAGTGATTGTGCCTCTCTCTCTATCTTGTTCTCTTTCATTTTGCTGCTATGGGTTCTCCTAAGTTTCCCTTGTTAACTCCACATAATTATGCTTCTTGGAAAATTGATGCATGGAGTAAGTTAATGGAAAAAGGATTAACTCATTATATTGATGGAACTATTGTTGCACCATCTGATCCTCAAGCTAATCCTATTGCTCATTTGGATTGGCTCACTAAAAATACTATGGCTCTTGGAACATTAAGGAAATATGTATCAAAAGATCTAATCTTTCAAATTGATAAGTGTAAAACAATTAAAGAAGCTTGGGAAAAGTTTGGTCAATTGTATGGCCAAGTTGATGAGATTAAAGGTTATCAGCTTGACAATGATCTCACAATGTTAGATCCCAAGAATTTTGATACAATCCAAGACTATGTCACTAAGGCAAATGAGCTAAGAGCACAGCTTAAGGATTGTGGCATTGATAAGAAGGATGCACAGTTGGTCTACAATTTGTTGGGAAAACTTCCATCAGAATATGCAGCATTTGTTTCTAGCTTCCAAACCCATCGCTTGACAGTAGGTAGTTCTTTCACTATGCCTACATTTGATGCTTTTACAGAAATGTTGATGTTAGAACAAGCAAAGTTGGTAAGCATGGGGATTCTTAAGTCTTCAAAGTCCAAAGCTTTGGTGGCTAATCAAGGGAATCAAGGGACTCAAGGAAAGGGTTCCAATAAGAATCAGAAGCAATCTTCACAAGGAGAGAACCAACAATCAACTCCTCCACAACAAAGCTCAACTTCATCTTCTTCAAAGAAGTACAAAAATTCAAGCAAGAGGGAGCAACCAACATGTGCATATTGCAAAAAGTTTGGTCATGAGGAGCATCGTTGTCATGTTAAGAAAATTGATGAGTTGAAACACATCCTTAAGAAGAACAACATCAACTTGCTAGCTGCATATCAAGAGAAGGACTCATCCCCTTCCACTTCTTCTAAGGGAAAAGGAACAACTCTCATGGCAACAACATCAAGCTCTTCTCCTTCTTCTACATCATCTCAATATGATAAACATAAGGGGCAAGCATTTCTTGCAGTTGCAGATTCCAATATAGATCAGTGGATCCTTGATTCAGGAGCTTCACATCATATGACTTCATCCAAGGATATGTACTCTTCATTTGATTCTTGTTCATCACCACCCATTTTGATGGCCAACAACACTTCTTTGGAAGTTTGTGGGAAGGGTTCTATTGACGTTGAAGGTGGAGCATTCAATGATGTTCTATGTGTGCCTACTTTGTCAAGGAACATCCTTTCCATCTATCAGATTACACATAGTGGTACAGGAAAGAGTGTAGAGTTCACACCAGATTCTGTCATTGTTCGGGATTTGCATAGCAGGGCTCTTGTTGCAGTTGGGGAGGTTGATGATCGTTCTCGGTTCTACACCTTCTCATATTTTGCTCCTATTGATGATTCAGTTCACCCTAGTGTGGACACACTTGAGGAGATTGAGTATGGTTACTTGAATCTTGGAGTGCTTTCTACTCTTGAGGTTCTGAACCTATTGTTGATACTCCATCTCCTACATTGACTGATGTACCTGATGATACTTGTGTTTTGACAGTTTCAGTGCCTTGTGATTCAGTGCAACAGTGTATACCTTGTCTTCTAGCAGTAACTTCATGGGATGACTACTTGTCAGACATTGGCAGTTTGTTTGTGGAATCCTACATTGCAGATTTGGGAGACACATTTGATTATTTACATCTTCTCTTTGATGAAGGTGATTCTTCTTCAGTTGTTGTGAGGGAACACTCTGACCCTCCTCTACATGATCAATCTTTTGAGGTTGATGTGATTGTGGATGCATATGTACAACAGTTGGAGGAGGCCACTTTCTCTTTTGAGGAGACATCATCTTTGGAGTATGTTCTACCTTCATCCTTGCTAGATCTTGAGTTGTCTTTTTCAGCGGATCAGAGTGTTGTTGCAAAGGGTTTCTCACAGGTTCCAGGAAGTGACTACATTGCAGCTTCACATGGTTTGGGAAAGGCATCTTTCAACATCAACACAGGGACACTTGAGCAGATTTCAGAGACTTCTTATGACATGAGACAACATAGAAAGCATTTTTAATTACTAATTCATGTAATTAATATTCAACATACAAATATAGTTCAACCACTCTTAATAAAGACTAATCAGACTTAGACTCATACTCTATTTTAGGGATTTTTATGTTTTCTAATGTTTTTAGATTTTGATTGTTTTTTTTTTGCCTTTGAAGTTTTCTATTTTTTTGTATTTTTGATGTTTTATGATTTTTTTGGATTTTGATGGGGCTTTTCTTTTTGGATTTTTGAAGTTTTCTATTTTTTTTTTGAATTTTTGATGTTTTACAATGCTTATACCATGTGTTATCTTCCCATAAAGACGTGAGTCAAGGAATTTCTCCCCGTTAGGTGTAGGACCAATTTATTGTGCATGAGGGGAAGCAACATGCGAATGTGAAGGATGATCAGGATGCTAAATTTCGGTGGTTCTCAGGCCATGAGAAGGATGATGAGGCTTTATTATGAATAAGTGTCATGTGCGAATGGATGCATAGAAAGGACAAAGGACCAGATAGAGTGACAATAGACGAAGGAGCATAGACTGACTACACATGGCCCTTGTTTTCTAGGTTTTCACCATGGTGCTTATCCAAAGCGCCACTGAAGTGGTTTTCACTTTTGGATGAATTATTTCTCTTTACTATTTTTTGATATTTTTTGATATTTTTGTTGTCACCAAGATGCTTGTTTGCCACATTTTCATCAGGGGACCAATTTTTTGTATTTTTGACTTTTAAAGGGATACTCTGAGAATCAAGTGTAGTACTTGTGAAGGTGCATGCTATTGATAGGTTTGGACAATGGTTCTCCTTCAGGAGTAGAAAGCTGATAAGTGTATGATCCATATGATGTGACAATGCCTTGATTCTCCTGGATGACCATGTTGAATGAAAGGATCTAATATGGATGATGATTGCAAGAGGAAATTATGATGGACAATATATGTAGCAGAAAAAAGAGGCTAGGGTAGGATCCCTAATGTGCACACTATGTGGGCCATCAGGCTTCAGATGAAAAGGAGATTGGGTGACCAATGAGCTAGAGTATGTGAAGGGGTCATCATCAAAGGTACACTGAAAAACATTGCCAATGGAAGTGGAAATATGTGATGAATGTGTGAGTATGGATGGCTGAAATGGGATGTATGGAATGAGTGAAAGTGATGGTGGAGACATGGGATCAACAAGATCTTATTTTTGGATTCTACTTTGGTGGATGCCCCCAGTTATTTTTGATGGAGAGGCATAGTTGGAGATCAATTCTTTCTTACTTTCATTCTTCTAATAGATGCCCCCAATTATCTTTTATGAAGAGGCATAATTTTTCTTTCTTTTAGTCTTGATTTTTATTTGTATCTTTGATTCATCCAATAGATTTTGAATTTGGGTAAAGGACTATTCTTGACCTTAATCTTAAGGGCCACCAAAGTTATAAAGTTGTGTTTTCAATTTGATGCAATTTCCTTAGTATTTAATTCTTTTGGTGTTAAATTCTAAATCCTCTACATTTGGCATGCCCAGTGGGACCCACGTCTCTACTAACATGTTTTTCCAAATTCGTGTGATTCAAAGGTTCGCAAGTCTTGGACACTATAAAATCATCCTTTAGAATAGCATTTTCATTCCTTTGTATCAACCTGTGGTGCTTCCATCCCAGATTACTACATTTGTGTTTGATATTTAGGTGTCTGCATAGCAACTCTTTGCACCCGCATTTCTGGATTTGACACCCGCATTTTCTAATTTTTTTCCAACCATTTTGCGAACATGTTTTTGGTTTTTGTAGGGTTTGTTTAGTATTTAGGGTTGTATTCAGCTCTATATTAGGTGTGAATTTTTATTTTTTTTTCCCTTAGTCTTCCAATCTTTGGCCTCCTTTTGTTTTGACTACGGAAGTGTTCGGGTTAATGAAGGGATGATAAGAAAGATGGGAAATGCACCACATCGTGGCTACATGACTTTCCCTCATCATTTTCTTTACAGAGGAGTGCCCAAGACACATGTAAGAATGGTGGAAGTTTTCTGAAAAAAATATTTTTTCGAAAACATAAGGTTTCTGATCGTGCGATGTGTCATCTTTCTATTAAAGGAAGACTATGCCTCTTGTGAGGTATTATCTTTTCGAGACTTTTAGAACTTGCCAGTTTTTCTTTTCTTGGTTCTTACAATGGAAGCTTCAAGTTGATGCTTCGAGATAGTGTGATTGGTTATTGGAATTCTTTGTCAGGCTATTGTTTTTAGGATCTAATCGTATATGAGCTTCTATCTTTAAAATATCCAAAAGACATTAATGCAGTCGCGAGGAGTTAATGAGAAAAGATCTTTTGTGGCCTAAAAAAGGGTTTATGATCAGATTGCGAGCTATCAAATATCAACATCTGGCAGCAATAAATTATGTATTAAGGCAATGTTTCTTTCTTTTGGTGGCTATAAGAGGAGGGTGACAAAACAATGAAGAGTTGGATTCCAACTGACAGTTGTTTTTCAAAAGAAGTGTTTCTTTAGTTTTCTTATGATTTTAAGATTATTTTTTCAGAAACAAGTTATAAAACTACCTTATTCTAGCATGTTATATCTATTAAGGTTTAAACTATTGTCGAAATGGCACCTGACCTTTGTTTCAAAGTTCATTTCAAAATTAAAGCTCAAACTATTGAGAAGAATTTGTTGAGACTGTGCATGCATGGCCTTTTTCAAGCTTTCTTTGTAGATATTGTCATTTTGAATGAAACATTGTGTGTTGCAAGCTGTATTTGGATAGTTTAAATAGCATATTTCTATGATTTATGCTTGTATTGTAGAATAGTGGCTTAGGAAAATTGGACAATGTCATTGGACTTCTTTGTTTTTCTGAAAGTTGTTATTTTGTTGTGCTATGCTATATTGGGAGAGAGAGTTCTTGTGATTTCTGAAATATTGTTCTTTTACTCATAAGAAATCTTTATGTTTGATTAGACCTTAATGAACACTACCTGCAAAAAGATCTGAAAGTCTACACTATGCTCAAAGTTAGCCTTTGTTGTTCATTCTCTTTCCAACAATGAAGGGTAGTGGCATTTTGTGTCTATTTATATGAATCATAAGAATAATTTGAGTTTGAAATTTTGTAAAAGCTTTGGAAAATTTCCTTTTATGTTGTATCTTTACATTTCCTTCCCCTCTTATCTCAAAACCCCGAAAGAAGAGTTGAATTTTTGTAAAAAACCCAAAGGTATTTAGTGAGACACATTTTGTCCCCCACTCGCTGAATTTCCCATAAGACTGTTGGAGAAGCACAAGCTTTGATGATCAAAAATTATTTTTCTGGCATGCCTGATGGGATAGAAGTTTTTACAAATGCCTAATTAGAAGCTAGAAATATTTCTTGAATCAGGCCAAGGAAGCTAAGGAAACTAGAAGTTTCATTCCTAGAGTCAAAACAAGAGCATCCTCGAGAGGTCACTTCTATTATTCTCAGTTACCTACCTCAATCCTTAGAAGGGAAAGACTTATAGGTTCTATATCACCCATAAGGAGTAATAGACCAAGAAGTTAGAGCCTGGTATCTAGAGCCTAATCTACTCCACCCAGAGGTTGAAACTTCCAAATCAGATTGTTTGTATATCTGATTCATAGGAATCTTTTCTTTGTGGTTCATGTGCCTCCCCCTACTCCTAGAAATTTCATAATATGGGATAGTGGTAGTCCACTACAACCATCCACACCCCCAGATGTATGCCCTACTATACCTGGTAATGACCTCAAAGCTATTCCAAGATTCTCTAGAGAATATTTGAAAACCCCTTCATAACACCTTCAAGATATAGCGGAGGTATGCAGGGTACATAATATAGCAGAAGAAAATATTGCTAGATAAGGTTGCTAGCCACTCTTTTTAAGGGAAGGTCCAAGATTGGTTTCAATATTTGGTCTTGTGTTCTATCATCTCCTAGGACTAGCTCAGAGAGTGCTTGTTCGAACACCTTTTGGAAAAAGGAGATTTCTCCTTACTATTGCACCAATTAGTCACCATTAAAAGGGCCTTATGAGAAGCCATGAGCTATTTCAACACCAGGTTCGATAAAAATTGGTAGAGGATTCCCCTGACTACCTGACCCTTAGCTACAATGGTGTTCATTTGTATCTAAAGGCTATCAGTCTAGATATCACAGTTATGATAACTTCCATGGGAGCAGATATCTTGCCTGATGCTTATGAGTTGGTGATACGAGTGGAAAATAGTGTAATTGATGCTGGGAAGCTCCCACCACAAACCCCCATGCCCATTTTCACAAAATCCTTTGGAACATCTCAAGAAGGAGCATGTTTAAACATGTCCACTATACCAAATAACACGTTGGATATGCCCCAATCTATGTATTTATATCCCTCCACACAAAGTAGTGTTTTGAGCTCAAGTTCAGTCATGAATGGTATTAATGACATGTTTAGAGTCTCATGCACACTCTTGTTAATGAATTGGTCATCCTCAAATGGTAGCATACAATGCTTCTGAAGCTGGACACTTAGAGCTATGGTAGAAAAAATATTTCCTATCAGCAGAATACACACCAAGGGTTTCCTCGAGGAGGCAACCAACAGGCAACATCTGTGAACCGAATAGTTTTGGTCACCATGCCACTTCAAATGTTAAAAGTCAATCAAAACAAAGAAATTATCCAAGGCCAAAACAATTTTGCAGAAGAAGATGATGTATGGTGTTTCCCATGCAATGATGGTCATCTTCCATAGAATTTGCCAAGGGGAAATATGTGAAAATGGATGGCAGAGAAAAGAAGAAAATCCTTGCCCTCGATTACAAATGAGTATGGATCATCTAAAAGGGAGAATGCTCACTTTAGAGTGCAATTGCAAGGGATGTCCATGGAACAAGAGATAGACAGTGCACCTGATCAAGAGTTGTTCTGATGGGTGGAGGAAGAAGATGCAATATATAAAAATGAAGCTTTGATGACTGGTACTCCACCAGCTAGGTTGGATTACAACACAATATCTAAGAGGAGGCTCATTGAAGAGTATGTACAACAAGCTTTGTTGCATCCATAACCGTGTCAACCACCTCCATAAGAGAAGCAAGCTCCATCGCCCATCATACAACCTTTTCCACAACCATGTAATTCACCAATGGTAGAGAAGGAGATGAGTAAGGTTCCAACCTCAGTCACAATGGAACATTTTCTCTTGAAAACAAAATAAATACCATTGTTTAAGCCTAAGGCCCAAACAATTGGGATGCTTAACGTGGTGGAGCAATCAAAGAATGCGCTTGCCAATGTATCATTGTGGGATGTCATATCAATTTTGGAGTAGAAAAAACTACTTCAAGAAGCACTAGAGGTGGAAGAATGAAACCCACAGGTAGAGGCAGTTCATCCATGCAATCAAAGCAAAGCTGATAAATCCTTGCTTCTTCCTCAGACTCCAAAAGTAATAGCTTATGAAAATGATGTAGATCACATAAAATAAAAGGAGGTTTAGTAGAAAAAATACCACACCTTTCTTTTCAATGCTTATAGTAGGAGATAAATTGTTGCATAATAATATGATTGATTCAGGGGCTAGCACAGCTATTATGCCAAAAAAAGTGGTAGATGTTTTAAAACTCAAGTATGAGCCCTTGGAAAAGGGAATTATGCAACTAGATGAAAAGATGGTCTCAACCATTGGTTAGATAAGGGATATGTCCTTGACCCTTTTCTCCTGCCCAAGCTAGACAATCATGCAATAAGTGGTAGTAATAAACATTCCGCTAATATTCAAAATGTGTCTATCAAGGGATTTCACCACCAGAATAGGTAGATACATGGTGCTTGACTAGTCCCACTTAATCTTGAGAACCAAGCATGAGGAATAGATGAAGATTCTTTTTGAACCTTTGCATCCTGAACATATTGTAGACAATGCATTCCTATGCTTTGAGGCCGCACATACTACTATATCTCAACAAGAGAAATATTATGTTGAAGTGCTAGAAGATGAAGAGGATACAAATTAGTGGACTCTAGAGGAAGAAATGTTGCTCAAACAACTCATTGATTTTGATCAATTCAAAAACTTCCATGTGACCAGGCTCAACAGTTATGTAATTTTTGATGGTGATCAAACTTTCCCGAAACTAATAAAGGATGAGGAGAAAATTGATGACCCATCTGATAATCGTCTATGGACCCTATATTTTGATGGTGCCAAGTGTAAAGCTGACTCTGGTGCAGGTGTCCGATTACTCTCTCCAATAGGATCTAAGAATCTCACAACTTATCATTTTATGTTCTCATGTTTGAATAATGATGTCGAATATAAACCCTTAGTTCATGGCCTAAACCTTGCACAAATAATTGGTATAAAGAGAATACAAGTTTTTGGAATTTTAGAACTGATAGTGAGTCAGGTCTGTGATCAACCAGTAGCAAAGAACACCCAAGTGAGGTCATACAAACACTGAGTCTAGGACCTAATTGAGAGTTTCAAATCCTTCAACGTACAAGTTATTGCCTGATCCTAGAACAACATAGCTAATCGAATGGCATCAGTTGGGTCACAATTCGAACTAGCTTCTGACTCAACTATGTAAAATATAGTACAGGTCATTGTCCAAACCTTAGTTCTCGATAATGACGAGAATTGGCAAGTTTTCAATGATAATACTTAGATAGCTACATAGGAGGGTAATTATATTTTCACATGAAGGAGGGTAATTAAACATCCTAGGTCATAATTACACCTTAGTTAAGTTTACTTAGGGACCACATAGGAGGTTGTTGGAGAATCTCCACTTTTGGTGGACTTGACATGTCATCACCTCATCATTTCCACCTTTTGTGGACACATCATGTGATTATCTCTCCATCTTTGGTGGAGTGATAAGTCTTACTAGTTGTCTCATGTCATAAGATTCTCACACTTGTCATAATCTTATGCCCTTCTATGTTCTCACCTTGGCTATATAACCAAGGGGTCTTTCTCATTTGTAATCAATCATAATCAGCATATCATATTAATGACATTGAATACAGTTTATTCTTGTAATAAGTTTCTTTCTTGTGCTTTCCATTTGGTCCATAGATCTTGGGTGGCTGCCATAGCCAATTCTAACATGGTATCGAGCATCACATCATATGGCATCTTCACAAACTATCTTCTCTTCATTTCAGCCTTGTAGTATGTCTCCTATCTTGATGGGAAACAATACATACATGAGTGTAATAGGGAAGGGATCTATTAGCATTGGGGAAACACTTTTCAGGATGTCTTGTGTGTTCCTCATTTGACGAACAATCTACTTTCCATTTATCAGATTACACATGGTGGAGATGGGAGAATTGTGGAGTTCACTCCTGATTCAGTTATCATTCGTGACTTGGAGACTAGAGATGTCATTGCTACTGGGGTGGTTGATCATTCATCTCGGTTGTATTCCTTTGCACAGTTTGCTTCTGATAATGACATTGTTCCTTTGACTATTGATCACAACTACGATTTTGAGGAGACATTTGGCTTTTTGAACTTGGGAGTTCTCACTTCAGATCCGCATTTCTGGAGCCTCATGCATTTCATCTCCCTCCATCTACCGTTGTACTTTGATGCTACTTTACATTCAACAGTTTTGACTCCTAGTGATTCAGTGCAGCAGGACATACATAGTCTTCCAGATATGGCTACCTTGGATGACTTCCTAACAGGTATTTCAGACTTGTTTGTGGAGTCTCATCTTGCGGATTTGGAGGACACCATTGATAGAATTCATCTTCTCCTTGATGAAGATGAACCTTCTTCAGTTGTTGTGAGGGAACACTTTGACCCTCTTGTTCATTCTCTACATGATCATCATTCTTCATTGGCTGAGTGTGGATAATTTCTTGGACAACATTTGGAGGAGGCTTCTTTTTCTTCAGAGGGGATATATTTGTCTTTGGATAGTGCTCTACATTCATCTCTACTAGATGTTGGGTTTTCCTCTTCAGCAGTGTGGCCTAGAATGCCTGATTGGAGTGGTTCAGCTTTCTGCATCGACATGGAGACACTTGGGCATGCTTCAGAGACAACATCATCATACATCATCCATCTTCATGATATCCTGCATACATCCTGGTTTTGTTTCTTCCCAAGGAGAACGTTGTTCGGCCGCGAATTGATCATTTCTTTCCGCGATTCAATGTCGAAGCCACCATCATTGCAGAGACTCCAACATTGAGGGGGGGCTACATTGCTTCTCTTCTACTTCTCTCTTATGGGGGGGTCTTTTTCCTCACATGGGGTTTTTACCTTCTCATTCTTCATTGAGAGTATTGCATTTCTATTTTGTATTTCATCTCTCTTTTGAGGGGGAGTTTTGTCCCATGAGGTTTTCTCCCTTTCCTCATTTGTGAGAGATTGCTTTGATTGCATTGTTTGTACATGGGTACCTAACATGGCCTAGTAGCCGGGACCCATCTTGCATTGTTTGCATTTGTGCACTACTCCCTAAGTTGCACTTAAGGGGGGGTGTTGGTGTAATTAAATGTGTTGTACCTTGTCCTAGGTCATAATTACACCTTAGTTAAGTTTACTTAGGGACCACATAGGAGGTTGTTGGAGAATCTCCACTTTTGGTGGACTTGACATGTCATCACCTCATCATTTCCACCTTTTGTGGACACATCATGTGATTATCTCTCCATCTTTGGTGGAGTGATAAGTCTTCATAGTTGTCTCATGTCATAAGATTCTGACACTTGTCATAATCTTATGCCCTTCTATGTTCTCACCTTGGCTATATAACCAAGGGGTCTCTCTCATTTGTAATCATAATCATAATCATTATCATATTAATGACATTGAATACGCTTTATTCTTGTCATATTATTCTCTTTCTTGTGCTTTCCATTTGGTCCATAGATCTTGGGCTGCCATGCCAATTCTAATATCTATGTGGTAGCTATGTAGGCAACACTCATCTTAAATGGGCCCCTGAGACATTATGCCAGTCCTTTTAGGTTGTCCAAATAAAACCATGACTTAGTCTTTTGTTGAATAAGGAAAAGTCAATTCATGCCGAACTACGAAGTCTCCACATGTATAATGTAGGAAAGACCATCAATTGATGAGCCCCCAAGGTCACCTAGATCAGTCCTTTAGGGTTTGTCAAGTCTAGTATTGTTTTGGGTCTGCAAAAAACCATCACTCAAACCAAATCATGAATCAATAGAAAAACATAACCAAAAAAATCCTTCAATTAGTCAAACATCTTATGATCAACCAATCAATTGGATCATCAATCTTAGTGAAATGGGGCATTATGTCATTTTTCTCATTGGGTCCTATCTCTTGTCTTTTATTAGGATGGGTCCTTCCCGAGATTAGACTTTGTCAATTTGGTCATTCACCTTAAGAAGGATATGTCTTTCTTGCAGTTAGGTGCCTTGTCAACACTTATCACTTGGTCAACTTTATCAGATGTGTCCTTTTCCTTAAATAGGATGTGTCCTTCATGAAGTTGGGTATCGTCACATCGCTTAGTCATATTCATCATTTTTTTTAAACAAATAATTAATCTTGTCAACCTTGTCAATCAATCTTGCCTTAATTAGGATATGTCTTTCTTGATGTTAGGCACATTCAATCAACTTTTTCAATTTTATCAATCAATCTTTATCAAATTGACCAATCTTGTCATCTTTGTCAATCAATCTTGCATTAATCAAGATGTGTCCTTCTTGAGACTGGGTGCAGTCAATCCAATCAATTTTTCAACCCTTGTCAACTTATCAGTCAATCCTTGTCAAATTTTCAATCAAACTCAGTCATCTTGGTCAACCTAATCAATCAATCAAACAATCTTATCATTAACATCGACAAAAACTATCTCTATTGGAAAACACTTTGTTGGTCTAGATAATTTGTCTTATCTTTTTGGTTGGTCTTCAGTCATGTTATTAGTTACCTCGAGGATGTCCTATTAATGGATTTAGAGAGATGATGATGGATCATGACCTCTTTTGTTTTCTTGTTGTTTGTGGTTTGTTTTGGAAAAAATACTAGGATAATTGGGCCTTTAGTATGAGCTAGGGCATTCCTTGTCATTTAACTTTATCTTTTAATTGCTTGTCTCTCACAAATGGTCACCTTTCACACCTTGTTCTATGTCATAACATGGTGTTTGTGTTCCATTTGCAACAATTTTGACGCCCAATGATGATAAATATAGAAGTATGAAAGTTGGTCCCTTGTCATTTCTTGTCTAGCTTTTCATCTCAATCTTCCTTTCCTTTATCATGTTAACATCCATCTTCTCCATGCTAACATTTCTTCTATCCTTCATCCTCTAGTCTTATCATCCAATTCAAGAGAACATTCATGTTCTTTGAACTTTCCTCTCCTCTCAAGGGGGCATACAACCCTCTTGGTCATCCTTCCTTATTCTATTTACACTAGGACATATTTTAGAATTAAATTTCTTTGACACAACGTGATGAACTACATTATGTCGAAGAGGGGTAAAATGTAGACACTAAAAAATTTCCTAAGCCCATGAGCAACATTTTTCCTTGATTGTCATCCTCTAATAATTAAATAATTTTAATTATTTAATTATGCTTGATCATAGTCCTCTATTAATTAAATAATTTTTAATTATTTAATTAATTCACTTCCTAATCTCTTTTCTATCTTGATCTATTAAAATAAATTAATTGTGTCACTAGCACCCCTTTTCTTCAATAATTAAATAAATCATTATTTATTTAATTATTTATCTTTCATCATTTGTCTATAGTCATATAATAATAATTATTTCACAATTTGATTTAATTAAATGCTCCTTTTTCATTATCTCCAAATAAATAATTCGAATGAATTATTTATTTTCCACTTGTCCATTTTGTCCATTTTTTGAATAAATCATTTATGCCTCCTTGGTCAAAGATTCCATGCCATTCATTTTTTTCATAGTCATCGGATGTCATAGCCGTTGGCATCATAATTGTCATAGCACCTTCTATGAATGGCATATTCTTGGTGCATCAATTCTCAACCATTGATCTTGGCATCTTTCTAGAATTTTTATCTTGGCCATCCATTTCGTAACCTCCCTTTCATCCATTCTCATTTGTGGATCTTGGAATCTTTCTAGAAGATTAATCTAGGTCATATGTTCGAATGGTTGTCTATAAAATCAACCATCCTCTCCCATTTTCAACTTAACAACCATTATCTCCAACTTTTTTGCTTACTATTTGTAGGTATTTTCACAACTTCAACAATAATTCTAAGGGAAATATTGGCATAAGAAGAAGAAGGAGAGACAAGAGAAGTGAAGCAACTAAAATGGGGAGTGTTTACTTTGGAATGCTTTCATTTTGATTCCTTATTATTATTTTTCTCTCTTGTTTGATGTGGTTTGTAGCTTAGAAGTGTTGGTTGTCACTTTATCTATGCTAGGAATTCTCTAACCCCATCTTACAATTGCAAGCCCTAACCTCAAGTAGGTTTATATATTGATGTGGTCCCACCATCCAAGAAAGCTTGGGTTAATACTCCTTGATACTTGGATGGCACACCCTTTCTTGTTAACATGAATAGGTAGAGATCTAATGGCACAAGGTCACCAACAGATGCCGCAAGCTCACCTTTTCTCGTTCCTTGGGAATTATCATAGTTCACCACAAGGATTTATAACTCAACCTAAAGGAGTATATGGTGAGTAACTTTAGGGTATGATACACATCCCTTGCACCACGGGTATGTGCAGGATCATCATGGAAAAAAAGGCCCTTAAGTGGCAAAAAAATCAGAGTTAGGCAACTTGACGTAAAAATTTGAATAAGTTATCTATATTATTTCAAAAATATATAAGAATAGAATCTGTAGAAAATTGAATGTAGTTTCTAAACTACTAGGTTTGTTTAAAAAAAATAAATCTATTTGGTAAAAATTTAAAAATTTCAATGCAGTAGTACTTAAATTTCGGGAAAAAATAAGTAGGTGTGTGTCACCGCCCTAACCACAATAAAATGATAATATTTTTTATAAGATTTTAGACATAAGTACAGGACTCATGTCCCGATGTGATGCATATTTTTTTATTTTTTATTTCCAAGTAAATAATTAATTATGATTTTTTTATTACAACTTTTAAAAAATATAAAAAACTCATATGTCTAACCACCTTAACTTGGTCAAAACTTCATGAAATTCAATTTTTCTATTTTTAATCCTATAGTATGTGAAGCATAGAATGTGATACATGTTTGGATTCAAAAAATGTGATGCCATTTGAAAGCTATTGATGTTTTTCAATTAGACTATCAATCAAGACTTTAGCAATAATTTGAGTAGAAAATGAATAATAATTACTTATTAAATTAAAAGTAAAGCATAATTTATATTGGTGGAAAGTTGAGAATCTCCTTTAAAAACCCTTTTCATTTCATCAATTTTGGGTTTAAAAAAAGTGGTCAGCCACATACCCATCATATTGCCACTTTTTGGCCCATCATGATTCTGCACATACTCCCACATTAACCTACATTTGATGGCTTTCTAGGTTTACAATGTTTTTCTAGGGAGTCCTCTATATACACAAGGTACATGAGGCTCAATCCATGAACACTAGTCCATCACAATCATGGATTGGGAACTTCAACAAGGTACTAAGAGCTCATACTAGCCCTCCACTCCTAGCTTGGAATCACCCTAAGAAATCAAATCTTTTCCAATTAGGACACAACTAGATTGAGGTCCAAATTTAGTTCTCCCCCCTTTATATACCCCACCAATATGTGTGGTTGAGATCGTCCCCTAGGGTGTCTCATAAAGGGAAAGGTATACTAGGTGATTTTGATCCCTACGATCACATAGAGCAAGAGGGGAGAGCATACACACAAACTAGCAACCTTATGATTACCTAAAACATGTTGATCTAAACAAAATGAAGACATGCAAATATTTTTGATCCCGAAGATTATGCTAACTATGAGGGGAGAGCATACATCTATTGCACTCTTCCAAGCATGGAAACAAAGTTAATTAACCCACTACACTAATTTAGTGCCTAGATTAGTGGAAAAATAAAAGGTCTTGGTCAAACATTCTGCAAAACCATAGATTAGTAGTTTATTGTATTTTTCTTTGATGATCAAATAGTTGCACCACTCGTTAGTCCAAACATTTGCTCAAAAAATGCAAAACTAAATAGAAGCACAATTTTATAGAGTGCAGATACAAAAGTGTAGAAATAGAAAAGAAGAGATTTTAACACTAAAAATAGAAGTGTCAAAATGTGTAAAATGGCACCTACATTAGTCTAGAAATAGATGATAGAAATTAGGCCTAATTAATAATAATATAGCTATTTTTTATTAGAATACACAAAATACCGATTTTTTTTTAATGATTAACTAAACAAAAGGAGCCAAAATATTGAAATAACACCAAAATAGTTCAAACTAATTAGCCTAGATGAAAGCATCAAAGTAAGTAAAATGAGGCCTACATTTAAAGATTTAGTTGGCACAAGTTAGAGCAATATAGTGATTCTTTGCTAAATGTGTTCACCAAAAGTGCAAGTTACTGTGAAATTCCTGATTAACAAACTTCATTAGAATAGAGAATAGACAAATAGTTATGCTAAAATAGAGATCTTTTCTGGAAAAAAAATGTGTAGCGGATCACTATGCAGACAATACAAATCACAACAAATGTGTGGTTACAAAGGCATTGAAAATTTCAACACAGGTGCCGAAAGTTTTGGTGTAGGCACAAAAAAATAACACTTTACTAAAATGAAAGATATTTCACAGTAATGCACTTAAAATGTGAATTATTTTTTATTTTTTGGGTTAATTTTAGATCCCAAAATAAAATTTAAGATAACTAGTGATCTTGTTTAACCAATGTAAATTTTATGATCAATTTTAGATTGCGGTTCTTTTTATCTTTCCCTTTTAATGTAATAGTTGTGGTTGTAGCAAAACAAAAAGGAGAAGCTAAATAGTAGTTAGTGATACTGACTAAAGCAAGCTTTGAATCCTAATAAAGAGTTGAATACAACCCTAAATACTAAAGAAACCCTACAACAACCCAAAGTATGTTAGAAAAATGGTTGGAAAAAAATCAAAAAATGTGGGTGTCGAATCTAGAAACGCAGGCATGAAGAGTCGCTATGCAGACACCTAAATATCAAACACAGGTGCAATAATATAAGACAGAAGCACCACAGGTTGATACGAAGGCATGAAAGGTATATTCTAAAGCGCAATTTTACAATGTCCGAGACTTGCAAACCTTTGAATCACATAAATTTGGAAAAACATGTTAGTAGGGACATGGGTCCCACCTAGTGTGCCGAATGTAGAGGGTTTATAATTTAACACCAAAAGTATAAAATACTAAGGAAATTGCATCAAATTGAAAACACAACTTTATACCTTTGGTGGCCCTCAAGATTGAACTCAAGAAGCACCCTATTCTTATTGGATTTTCTCAAGGATGGATGTGGATTGCTCACAAGATTGTGCCAACATAATAGTAGCCAAATTCAAGATGGAGAAATGAGAGGATGAAGGCGTAATTTATAAAAAAAATTGGAGGGTCAAGATTGAAATTTGATGAAGGGTTAGGATTGATTAGGGATGTGATGCATGGATCAAGGTTGTGGCTAATTAGCATTGTGACAAGTTTTGCAATTGAGTGTGAGAGAGGAGATGAGGTGTGCTCACACATGTGTGAGCACACCTTGGGATGACACCTCATTTAATTTTTGAGGTTAGGTGTAAGATAGTGGAGGTAGGTGAGATTGGTTGCATCAATGAGACAAGATTAGGGGGTTGAGGATGAATTTAAAATTATAAAATAATGGTAATGATGGTGGTTAGGGTAGCTAATTAGTGATTAATTAGCTTAATAGGATAGGTGGAGTTATTATTCCATGAGTTTATTAACTTAGGTGGAGTTAATAGTTGGAGAATGGGATAGCGAGGGTTAGTGGGTTAATTAATCAAGGATTAACTAACACAATTAGGATTAGAAGCACAAGGGATTTTAATGGGATCAATTAAATAATAAGAATTATTTAATTGATTAGAAGAACTATACTTTTAGAAGGTGATATAATTAATTAAATAAAATATTTAATTAATTATAAGGGGAAAATGGATTAATTAATTAATTAAATGTATTTAATTAATTAAAGGGGGAGGAATGGGTAAATTAATTAAATAAAGCTATTTAATTAATTAAGAGAAGGTGATGTCAGATTTAGGGTGACTACAGTTACCTTAGGTATGAAACCCATATCAAAGTAATGTCACACCATAGATTGCCACAAAGGATTGATGATGATTGATTGAATTTCCTTGAAAAATTGCAATAGGTCAATCCACACAACACAATATTTTTTTGTAGCTAGCATGTAGAGAAGAGATTGCATGTATCTTCACAATTAAAGCATAATAGTGCATGATTTGTTATAATAAAGCATAGTTATTCATAAAAGAGAGAAAACTTATTTATATATGTATTCCAATTGATTTTCTTTGGCATAGGCCAACCTAGGGTCATTTTAAAACACTCAAGGTTGAAACTCAAAGTAATAAGCATTTAAAAACGTCACCCTTAAGACTAAGGTGCTACCCCAATTTGAGTGTTTTTAGCCAATAATTCTAGGGATGTTGGGGATTTTAATGCATTTTCCCAATCTAACCCTAAACTGAACAAATCATTAATATAATTATGTTTTTGTATAAAATAGGGTGTCAATATAGTGTGAAATTGTTAAGGGTGTCAATTTACGACACTACATATATATGGCTTGTGATTACATT
Source organism: Sequoia sempervirens (assembly GCA_007258455.2). NCBI lineage: Eukaryota > Viridiplantae > Streptophyta > Pinopsida > Cupressales > Cupressaceae > Sequoia > Sequoia sempervirens. Next base: position 33,941 of record VDFB02029126.1, read on the forward strand.
GCATGTGTGGAGTAACTAAATCATTATTTTATAATTTGATGAGCTCAAAGGTAAAATTGAGAATGTGATGTTATGTAATTGTAATGTAGAAATAGCTAGAATGGTTACATGTCCAATTGGATTAACTACTATGATGATAATTATCTTGTATGGATTAAATGGAAATGCTTTTTGACATTGTGATGGTTATGTCTTGAGGATTATATTTAATTAAAAGGAAGATAAAATTATATAACCGTGATATCATGTTTAGCTTGTTGAATTCTAAGCATACATGTGAATGCATTTGTTTAATTTGCATTGCTTCATCTATGATATTTCTTGGATATATTAATGTGTCAATGCAAGTGTGTAGGTTTAATTTCCATAGCCAATGGAAATAGGAGATCTCTAAAAAAATTAATGTGTTCAAACTATGAAACCAAGACCATAGTCCATTTGGAATGACTATAGCCCTTTTTGTGATGTATTTTAATTGTAATTTTTTTGTGAATGTATTTTAATTATAATTTTTTGTGAATTTTTTTTGTAATTTTTATTAATGTCATGTGGCCACTAGGATGTGTGTTGGAAATCTATATGGTGAATTTTGGATGCATTCTTTTAGGGGTTTTTAAAGGGTCTTAAAAATACTTATTTTAATTTTTTTCATATTTTTTAGTGTGATATAGGTTGAATACTTATGGCTTAGATTTCTTTTTAAGCATCATTATAGACTTGGGTCAAGATGTAACCCTTCTAAAATGGAATTTTCAAGTAATGATGAATTTTAAGAGAAGAGGCTTGGAAAATTGATTTTTCACTTCTCATCCTCACTTTCTAAAGTTCATTAATGAACTTGGGAAAAAACAAGACTCTCGCATGTGTGAGTCAACTTGTAAGGATTTAGTGAGTAGAGTGTATAAGTACACTTCCTATCTCCCAAAGTCTCAGACATGTATGGGAACTTGTGGGGGGATGTGCTTGAGGGAGGAATGAGAGACTAAAAAGTGTCACTCCCTTAATCAAGGATTTCAAATTAAGGATT
>VDFB02029127.1:0-23287 GCA_007258455.2 Sequoia sempervirens
GCTTGAATGTAATATTAGCTAGCAAGTATTCTTTGAAATTTTGTCCTCTTTCTACCCAATCTATTTGAAAAGCATTGAATGCCTCGATAGTATCCCATACCTCATTCTTGTATTGTCTCAATATTTTGTCCTTACTAACAAATCTAGACCTCACTTGAGAAACTATTAACTCTGAATCTCCAAATACTTTTAACAATTTTATCCCATCTTTGGAGGCTAACTCTTAACCAAGTAGTAAGGCTTCTTACTCAACAACATTATTTGTACATGCAAATTGTACCAAAAAGGAGTACTTGAAATTTTTACTTTGGGGTGATATAAGGATGACCCCAACACCCGAGCCTTCTTTTGAATAGGCTCCATCAAAGTACAACATCCATGGGGCAGCTTCCTGCGGTGCTTGCAACACCTCTCTAACAATTAGGGCAGGCCTAGTTTCTTCTTCTTCTTGCTTCAATTATTCTATATGAAAGGTGTCAAGGCTATTATCCACAAATTTAATTATTGGGGGCTCTTCTCACTCTTTAATATGCTCAATCAAATGTTGAAACCTTGACTCATTAGTGATTTTGACATCCTTTTGATCAATTGAGAATGTGGTGAATGACAGGTCGCATTGTATACTTCCTCCCATAGAAGCACACCATTGTTTGGATAGAAAAATTCCATAAGTTGGTGGAATATCCACCACTATGACACTCATGACTAACTCCTTTTTAGGAAATACAACTAGTTTATATGGAACCTTATAAATTACCTCGATAAGAAGGACCTCCCTAGAATCCATAGCATAACACTTTCCATAGGTACTACCAACCTTCAAGCCCATTTCTTCCATTATATTGACTAGAATAACATTATTTGAAGCACCATAATCTATCATATATCTCCTAAGTAGTTTCCCATCAATGATCAAGATCAAAAAGAAAGGATTGACTAGACTAGGATTTGCAGTAATTGTGGTTTCCAAATAGATCTCATGGTTTTCATTAATTATTGCACTCGCTTAAGTATTCTTTTCTTGATTCTTACTTGTTTCAGGTGCATCAACCTCTATTTTTTATTTGTTACCTCCTACAATGCTATTAATAACAACCATTTTTTTGTTCTTATGGTCATTAATTCTCATCATATTAAGAAATGGGACTGTAATCCAGATTTAGGATAAGACTTGAAAGATATCAATAGAATAATAACTTAGTACCTCTGGAAAGACTATTTCATGGGGGACTATCTTCTCAACTTTCTTATCAACCTTTTCAATGGCAGTCTTCAAATCTTTGGCCTTTGGCTCATGATGTGTAACCTTAACAATAACCTTAGCTTTGCTACCTTTCTTAGCCAAAATTCTCATTTCCTTTGCTTCTTTGGGCTTGGTTTCTTCCTTATTGCTCTCTATCTTGAATCCTTTACTATCTACATTATTCTCTTAATGAACAAGCCTCTAGGATGACCTTGATTTCCACTCACTAGCCTATTTCTCAAATGGAGATCACTTCTTTCTTGAGATCTTGTAGCTAGTGCAATTCTATATCTCTCTATTTCCTCATTCAAATGTCTGCTCAGAGAAAAAATGCATTCCTCAAGATTATAAGTAGTGCATTTATATTCTCTTTCTTCATAAAAAAATACTTGCTGATGGTACAAGCCCATTTCATGTCTCTACACTTCCACATAATTAGTTTCATTATCATCATTGGAAGAGTAATCACTACACTCCAAATATGACCTAGTCATGAACACATTTGTAGTTTCATCTGAATTATAGGGATAATTAGATTCCTTCTCATCATCTTTGGATTTTTCCAAAGACCTTGCAACTGCACATTTTTGTGACAAGTGAGGCATCTCACATACTCCACACCATGGTAAGTATTCAACAACATTTGTATTTTTATGCAAAGGGTCAGGTGTAGTCTGATTATTTTGCACTAGCTTCCCATTATGCCAAATTGTATGGTAAGGATAATCTTAAAGTCTTGGGGGTCTTTCATTTCTCTCAAACTGAGGTTTATCATTTTTTGTCTGCTTCTACTGCAGATTTAGGACTTGATATGGCTTTTCATCTGGGGTTGCAACTTTAATTGCTTTCTCATTTTGGGCTTTTGAGCTCTTAGAGGGCCTAGGGTCATCTCTTCTACCAACTTTATTAGATTCCCTTCTATTATTTTCAATGTTTACCACCATATTATATGGTTCCCTCAAAGACTGTGGATTCTTGTCTCTTAGAAGACAAGACATCTTAGAGTCATATGCATTACAATACACAACCAAAAATTCTCTTTCATTGGGCCTCAAGAATCTAGGGATTTTGTTCATTTCCTTTTGGAATCTTACATTGAACTTGATAGCCATTTAATTGTGCCCCTTTGTGATGTTACTAAAATCATTCAACCTAAATCGGGGATCGGTTTGGTCTCCATATTGCTCTATAAAGATTTGAAATAATGAATCCTTGGAGTCAATGCTTGCATCAAGCTAGCTTCTATACCAATCCCTTGCATCCTTTGTTATGGATTGCATAAATTACTTCATACCTACATCTTCATCCCACAATTCAAAATCTTCTACAAAACTCTAAAAATCCTTCAAGTGGTCATCACCACTGAGGGCATTGTTTCTAGTAAATTTGGGCATAGGTTTTCTAGCTTTACTTGGCATGAGATCTGGGTACCCTAGGATACTTTCAAGGAACAACTTCTGGTATATATCAGTATGCAACAATCTCTTTCCAATAGGTCCATCCTCATGTTGACTATCATGATCCCTTCTTCCATCATTGTTGTTCCTATGCCTCCAATGTTGAGGATCATGCTGGTCATTGAAATGAATTGTCCTAGCATTTTCCTTCGATTGTGAAACAGAGCTAGAGGGGTTACTAGCAGCTAATGATCTCTATTTTGTATGTGGGTGTGAGGTGGAAGTGTGAGCTTGAGGGATTTGGATTTTAGAGATAGGGTCTTACAATATAGACTCTAAGAAGTTGAGCTTATTTTTCATCCCTTTGTGTACAACACACAATTCCATCTCCTTCATCTTCCTATCTAGTTCTTCATTCTCCTTCATTAATTTATCCAATAATGGACTAGAATCATCTTGTGGTGCATATTTCTTGGAAGCACCTCATTGATTTTTATTGCTTCATTTCCCCTTTTATCTCCCATAGGTTGTTTTCCTCAATCAACATAATGGGATTCATGCTTGGTATTTTTGGGAGGATGGGTTGATTGGCTAGAATTCTTTGGAGTAGCAATGGTTTTTGGAATTACCTCATCAATTTCTATAAGGAGTTTTATAGGGATTTTCCCTACAATTTCATGCATGATAGGACCAGCTATTTTAGCAGCCTTAGACACTATCTTATCCAATGCTTCCATATCCTCAACCTTTCTCCTCAGCATATCCCTCTGCATCATCTAAAGCCTTATTCTCTTCTCCTTTTTTTCCTCCCTTTTCTTTCTATTTTCATTGCATCTAGAGGCTCTCTCAAAGAGTAATTTCATATCATTCAATACGTCCACTTCATCTAGAAAAGTAGACTCTCTATCAGATACTACTACATTTTCATCTTGGTGGGAGATAGGGTCATGGGAATAATCATCTTGAGTTAGAAATTCATTGGGAATAGGGGTATATGTATGGGAATTTGGGGTCACATATCCCTCACCTCTAGTACGTCTAACACTAGAAATATCCCTTTGTATTTTATCCCTTTCTCTTTGCTTCATGGTTTGCATGCCCAGATTTGAGGAGTACTCATTTGCAATAGTTTTCATGAAGACCTCACCCTTCTCATTAGAATTATTATCACTAAAGTCTAGCAGATTTTATTCACATTTTGAACTAGAATTAGAATGCATTTCATGTTCAGGGGTGGGATGAGGTGACTTACCTTTGTCTACTCCTTTTGATTTTATCCATTTCCCATGTTGGTTAGGGATCTTAGGTAATTTTCCTTACAATTTTTTCTCTGGATGCTTTTTTGAATGGCCTCATGTTCCTTTCATCTACACTTGAGCCTTCTTAATGTCTATCAACTTCTTTGATTTTATTTTCTTCTTCTTCTTCACTTCCTTGATGTCTTTAAACTCTAGATCACACTGGTACAAAGATTGTAGAGTTGCCACCCAAATTCTTTGGGAAAAATTTAGTAGACACTTTTACTTGAACGAATCTATACATAAATATCACCATACAACATAGTTATCTATGAAAAGGTGTTTTGGAGAATCAATAATTACAAAGCTTAAGTCCCCAATAGACTTTCCATTCTATTGCTTATTTTCAATGAACCAAGAATGTCTTAATAGCAACCTATGAGTTTTCCAAACTAAATTTTTGATTACCTATAAGACAAGTGGAAAATGAACAAGATATAACACCAATTTTTGTATCTCCTACACTTCAGGCTTTTCAAAACCTAGGAGGGTGATCCCAAAATGAAAACTATAGAAATATTTTAGACAATTCAGGTATAAATTGTAAATTCAAGTAGATAAATTCTCACCACTGGCTAATAAGATGAAATTACCCAAGAAGTTGGCAATTTCTTGAATGAATTGTGCATCCTAAGATGAGAATATGAAACAACACAAATAACAACAAATTAAAGATAGATCGATGATTATCTAAAATATTGGTCTCATGTTGGGTGACTAGAACCATGAGAAAGGATCAATGGGTTTAAGATTAGTGTCATTATCTATGGGCCAAGAGTCTAAGAAAATTGTAATATAAGGTATATTTAATTCTAAACATTCAACATCTAAGGGATACTACTTTGCAACTCACAAATCTATAACCAAATTCTAAAGACTATTTATCAAATCCAATGACCCTGTACACAAATTCATGAATTGATTCAAGAATTTTAGCTTATTCTATGAACTAGAGCTAAAACCAAGACATATATCAAATTACAAAATGATGATGATTAATGAAATGATCTATGATTAGTATTTTCATTAATAATTTGGGTACAAAATCAAATTGGAGAGACTATAGACTTGTAAAATATCCATTATCATTCAGATATGTCAATAAACCATACATTTAACAAAATTTTCTAACTAGACTCAAAGCATTTGACACAGACTTACAATATTTTCTCTTTGTTCTCAATTCTCATGACTTAGCTCCAAAATTCAAAAAAAGGCCCATACAAATGGCCATGAATTCCCTTTTATAGTAAAAGGGAGAAAAAACAAGCCATAGGCTAGATGTACACATGTCACATTCCAATTGGATTGCTATAAGACATATACCCTAATTCAGTTATATATGCATTCTTCAAAATGGAGGGAATGTGCATGAGACAAATATTATTTACATTTTTTGTAAGGAGCAACTTTGTCTTCCAAAAAAAACATTTCAAAAAGAATAATCTTCCTTGTTATAGCACATCCACTTCATCAAGCAAGATGACAAAATGATGTGATGCAAAAGTGAGTCAGCATCTTGGTCAGGATTCCATATCACCAACAACAAACACTTTCCTATGAAACATATATTTTATACATTATAACTTATGAGGCAAGACCTATACAATACTTGAACAATTATATGCTTCACATCCATGTTTACCAAACTAGTCGACCAACCAATTCCCTTCCCCATTCTTCATATTCTTCATCGGATGACCAATTGTAGTCGATGATTTTATCTAATTTTTTCTGTTTGGGGAGTACTTGGTTATCATAGTGTTGAATTCCTTGTTAAAATATTCCAAAAAGTTGATAACAAACATCAACCTTCCCAAAGTTTCATTAAAGGTTTTAATGTCCACTTTTAGATTTCATTCACCTAGGAGTCAATAACCTCATCCATTTCTCTTTTCCATGTTTGCAGTGGTTTCAATTCATTATTAGTGAGCTAAATATCTGGCAACATTTGGTGACAAATCTATCAGATTATATTGAATCGTTAATTCTCTTATCTTTATTTCTAGAGGAGCAATGTATCCTTGGAATTTTTTCTCACTTAACTCACAGACAAATGTATAGGTTGGAAACACATTACGGTACTTAACTTTGTGTTGACTAGCTCCAACCACTATTAACTTTAGTCTCTCAGCCCTTGGGATCCATCTATTCAAGATTGGGATGGCTAACTCATGATCTTTTTGGGAAAACTCCACTGCTTGCATCATCAAGGTGTAATTATCATGCACACTATTCAATCTGACATGAATCCTCTCATTTAGATGCTTCAAGATAGTATGAAAAATGCTATATATATTTTCATACATTGTGTCTTGAGCCTTTTCAAGCAACTTTTTATGTGTCTCAACTTGTAGAAGAAGTTGCTCCCTTGTAGGTTTATCAAATGAGGTATGGCTTGGTTGGCTTGGATCCTATATTGAAAGTGGCTCTTGGCCTAAATTATATGGCACCATTACTGAGAATTTACCTTGAGGTTTAGGCTAGGAAAACATAGTTCGAGATGATGGAGGTGGATTACTTTTGCTAGCTTGGCCTTGTTCTCTTTTACTTTCTCTCCTTTGTTTATAAAATTATAATTCAATTTCTAATATACCACCATTTGTTGACTAATATTGTATTCATTGAGAAGATCATGGTACTTGTTCTTAAATTCATCCCTTTCAAGGGTAAGACTTTCCATAGTTTCCCTAGTAATCCTGGCAACATTAACAACCATGTCAGCTACTTCCAAAGCTGGGGTGTCAACAATTCTATTCACAAGTATATGTCCACTAAAATCTAATGGCTCAACAAGTACTTATTTCTTGGATCCTCTGGACAATGACCAGATTCCTAATGCATCCCAATATTCACTAAATGTAGATCCCTGAAGTTCCATTTCCAACTCTTCTTCAATTTTCACCATAGGCCTCTTAGCCCTCCTTATGGCATCTAGGACTATAGCATCAATATTGGTCCATTTTTGTAGAACTATCACACCACATTTATTTAGAAGTTCTCTACCCTCCTAGGGGGTGAGCTTTTGAAATTCATTTTTTATAATACTCCTCACATTGGCCTAGATGATACTCTCAGGAAACTCAGGGTGCAAACTCCTCTTAGTGGCCACTTTTTGTGCATATTCAACAGTTTTAGATTTGCACCAAAAATATTTGAACGTAGATGTCTCAACAAAGGAATCATTTAAAATAAACTCCTTACAATTTTCAATTCTTAGGTCATTTGCACTATTTAGACCACTAATGTAAAACTTTCCCAACCTGTGACTACTTTTCCCTAAGCTCTAAACAATTTCCCCTACATGAGGAGAAATTCCTTACTGCATATCTTTAGGAGTGTTGTAGATGTCATCTTCATTTGTATCACAATATTCAGCCACTCCTCTTGTCTCAATTATTTTCTTCTTTAGAGGTGGCTACTCAGGAGGAGTGGGACTTCTAGGGGGTGAGTCATGGTTAATCATAGGTACAAGAACCTGTGTTGGAGGCAGTGGTGGTGTGCTCTTAGGAGCACCTATCTCCTACCCTCAGAATTGATTGGGGTTGGCAAGCTTTGTTCTACATCCATTGATTTATTTCTCCTATTGTAGATTATCAATTTCTTGGGTGGATGGAATCTAAGTATTTCTTCCAATGTCTCTATAGTGTTTTCTTCAACTATTCTTTCTTTTCCTTTGTCTATGAATTCACGTTATTCCCCTAGCATACCAACTACATTCTCAAAATTATCCATGACAAATATAGCTTTGCAAAATATCAGGTATATTTAGGAAAGGATCATATTTGGGATCCTTCTTCCACTTTACTTCTACCATTTTCATATAAGAGAGATACTCTAATTTCCTTTCATCTTTCTCTTCAAAGTTAAAATTTTTCCTAATAATATCTTTAGGATAATCAAAGACACACAAAATTTTCCAATTTCTTATCTGCTTTCAACTTAGTAATAAAGCCCTTAGGATCATGATTCCATGGGAGCATAGTTTGCAATCTATGAGGCACACATGCATGTACTAATTTCTTCCATGCCCCTTTCACTATAACATAATCAACAAATGTTGTCCGCTTTGGGAAGAATCATCCTTTCCTTGTTGTATCTGGTAGGTGTACTATCTAGGAAGCTCTCAATGTCCTCGTGATTTCAAGGAATCCTATTCTTAGAGGCACATCTCTTGGCAAGACATATGGATCTAGACCTTTGCCACATACCCTAAAAACTATTTTTTTAGGATATAAAATCAAGTCTCCCCAATTGTGACTCAAGTATAGGTCTAGCCTTCTCTCCATGGGTCTAAAGAACTCATGAATTTCTTTGGGAATTCTTTGAAATTCAGGTATCAGGGACCTCCTTATTATTGATGTAAAAGCATTTTGAAATATCACAAAATTATATTTCTTATCATCTTTATTCGATATTCGTGTCCAACACTGATCGGGTATATCAACACATTCTTCGTTCCTTGTCAAAGTTATATCCTTCTCAAAAATATCCTTCCATTTATGCAGGAACATGTGCATTGATAATGAATACCACTAGAACTTTACCAACTATTTTCCTTCCTTCAACTCAACCAAACCCTTGTGAATTTCCTCTTCTAGATAGGTACCATAGTCATAGACTATGCTATATGTAGGATATTGTAAATGCATGGCTAAATAGCTATATTCTTTTTGCAATGTGCTAGTGGATAGAAAATGATGATCTAACACAAGGAATAGATAGTCTTCCTAGAATGATTTACAAAATAATTCATTGGGAAAGGCCCCAACTCCCTTTCACCAATCTTGATCTACCTCTTGTGCTTCCTAGTGCTAGTTACTGTCGTATGCAGGGGAAACAACCTCATTCTGATGATCACCTTGGTATTATTGTATTCTCTTATAATATCCTCCATATCTAGAGGGATGATATTTTGACTCCACTCATGCAAGAAAAAAATATCTTCAATTTCATGCCAAGTTATCTTTACCATATCTTCCCCATAAATTGTCCTAACCACCCTAAAAACTGGATCATACTTTGAGGTGATATCCTTCAAAAGATGAAAATCCATATGCACATTGGGAACAATTAACTTCCCCATATCTAACCTCCAAGGATTATTTAGAGGAGATTCTAGGTTCCGGTTTCTAAACCAATGCTGAAAAAGTTGCCATCTAGTATAGGGAACTTCAACATCCTTTATGAAGCAGTATTTTTCCATCACTCCTTCCATCACAACATGGCCTTAGAATAGGAATTTTCCTTCTAGTTTCTTATTTTTAGAAGAGGGAAATAGGTTGATTATATCCTAGGAGAGTGTTCTAGACTAGGTTGATGAGGTGGCAATTTGTACCTTGGGAGCCATGGATTTTATGTATACCAGGGTTTAAATGGGAAGAATTTTAACTACCAACCTCCTACTTAAAACCTATGACTCAGGATGACGGCTAATTCTAGATGGTTTTACTAATCTATGAATCCTTTTAAAGAAAAAATTAACCCTAATTCAAGTTAATCGAAGTAAAGTAATAAATCACTTGTCTAAAAGAAAATTGAAAGTGAACCCTAATTTAGAAAACTAAAAAAAAATATAAAAATGCATTTGTCGTACTTACACCCTCTAGTTGTGATAAACCCTAATGCCAGTTGGGAGGGACTCTGCAAATCACTTCTCTCAATTCTTTGTATCACTCCAAACATGTCCTCAAATTCTGAATAGGCAAGAATTGACTGTATACACAAGTATTCAAGGCAATTGAGTAAGTTTATAGGTCACTTCCTCCATTACTACCTACTAGTGTGAAGTAAAACAATTACAATGGGTGTACTTCATAACTTTGAATGCATATCATCAACCTTCAGCTGAGATGGCCATCTTGAATGAGTCAGATTGATTTAAAGACAATTGAATTTACAATATTTTTCCAACTTAGACAAATGGCCAATAGAAGCATGCTGACTGGACCTTCTTCATGTACCTATGGGCTCCACCTCTCAGTAGCTATAGAACATACATGGCAATTTCTCATGGGTCTCGCTACTTTAAGCGAGTTTGCATCTTATCTCTATGAGTGGCAGTGAACAGTGGTGATTATCCTTCACCTTTTCATCATCACTGTTGATCTTAAAACCTCAATCCTTGGAATGGAACACAACAACTAGGCCCTCATATGTGATCAAACAAGTTTCAACATCTCATTGATCTCATAGAAGTTCAATTGCCATCACTTTGGATGTGTGAGCTAGCAAGGAGCCGCTCAGATTAAATCCCACAATGTGGTAACCATCAAACCTACACATGCACAAAATTAGTCATAAAAAGGGGCCTTGACTAGGCCAACAAGAGTTTACCTTTAGAGATTAATGACTTAGAATTAATTCATTTACAAGAGAAATATTAATATTTGACTTTGGGAAGATTAAAACACCTCATAGTTGGAAGTAACCCAATGACCTAGACAACAGGGCCAGTAAGGAATGCAAGATAATGGCTCAAAACACAACTTATATCACCAAAAACTTGGCAGAACTAGTCAACACAAAATTAAGACACCCAAGGGTTGTAAAATGGAACCATTGAAGATAAGGTCACCTAAGAAAAAACCTAAACCATACCTATGATAGAAATATGATATGATGATACCAAGGACAAAAAGACTTAGAATATATCAAAGATTTTTGGGGGCTCTATCATGTCATAGTCATCCATTTGCATCTATCCCTTAGGCTTGGACATGAGTAGCTACATGGTAGTAATTAGCAGAGAGTTTCACTCTTCTTTGAAACAAGCTTTGATCTTCTTGGTGGTAGGCGAGTCAACATTCTTTAACATCAAATTTTGTTTTCTGGCATGTCAGGCTTGCTTGGTTACATCAAAATGCTCTTGAAGACTCTTTGATACATTGATGCTCTATGCTACAATAGAAGCACCAAGAGGGAGTCCAAAAAGGGTGACAGAAGGAGAAAATTTGGATGTATGAGGATACAAAGATGCAAAAGGGAGCATTATCATGGAAAAAGTTAGGATACCAAATTGAGGTTGGGTAGGGGAAATACGGGTCATGGTAAAAAGAGAAATAGGATAAAGGTGAGATGCCTTACTTGAAGTAGATGGGCTAAGAGTGATGGGTAACATAGAGGTTTCTACTCTTTCCATGGGTTCCCTTGATAGGGAGATTGAAGAATCAATAATAGCCGAATCAGACGATGCTCGTTCAACACGTGGGGAACTTTCGAAGACTCATTAAAATTTGAAGGGGATTTATTCAATATTATCAGCTCAAGGTCCAAGGACAAGGGATTCCTTTCCAAGGGAGGGGGTAGAGGAGTAACAAGAGATGCAAAGGAGGAAAGAAGAGAGGGAGTAAAACTTATCTAGGCTGTGGTGGTTAGAATATTTTATAGGGAAGATTTTTCTTCTTCTTCTCCTCAAATTGTTGCACTAGGTGTACCTAAATCATTGACCCATCTTCTCTTTGCATGACCCAAACTGGACCCATCTTCTCTTTGCATGACCCAAACTGGCATGCTCTGATCCTTTGGTAGTTGATCCCTCTAAAACTTGGCCCTCCATTACCATAGTAGACCCTTGTGGGGACTATCAAGTCATTTTCCCTTTACTTCAGAAACTAACATAGGAAGTGGCTTGTGAGTCCCTTTGTGAAGAGTAGCTCATAATTACTTTTAATTAGTCATATATGTTCTAAAAAGACTTGTTTATTTTGTTAATTATCATGACTGGTGATAGGCTATAAATTGATATGTTTACTGGTTTTGCTTTATGTCATAATGATGAATTAATTATGCAATTTAATCTTTTACTATCATAATTGGTATCCTATTCTTAAGGATCTTATTCGGGGAGAAAGATTGATGATTGATGACCTGGTTCAAGATAAATTTAAACTCCATGTTTAACCACATGAAGACAATCATTCCATTGATCAGCCAGCTAGATGATGAATCATTGAATGTTTCAAATCATCTCACTTTAGTGGGTTTAGGAACTTCTTGTCCCAGCACTGATCTGGCATTTTCCCTCTATCTATTTTTAGTTCAATTTTAGTTTTATTTTAATCTTTAGTTTATATTCCTTGAATCTTTGTAGTTAATGCCATTGTTTGAATTCAATAAGGATATTGTTATAAATATCCATCCCTTAGCATTAGAAAGGAGTTAGATAATTTTTAGTTAAGAATTTTCTAATAGCTACAATACTTTGTATTGTGTTCCTAATTTGATCAATTTGAATGAAAATAAGAAGTTAACTCGAATGACTATGTTAGAGGTTGCACCGGAGGAAGAGCATGGCCCGCTCAACCAAAGGAACTGACCTTGTGTGGTTTTTTTCTAAGTTTATTTTATTTATATTCATTGCATGTTAAGTTTGGAATATTGCTTTTGTTTCAATCATTTTCAATAATTCTATTAAACCGCTTTTAACTTAAGTTCATTATGATCAAAATGATTTCATAGATTCATTATCAAGTTTATTAAGTTAATTAAGATTTAGATGTTGTTTGTAGGAATTAATTTTGGTAATTATCTTTTATGTTTAAGACAAGTAATGATGGGAACTTATGCAAATATGGAATTGAAATATTTTTGGAATCAATTCATGGAAATTAGTATTTATGTTTTCTAGAGTAATCATTATTTCCATGCAATTTATTTCTATATTTTAAAATAACATTTATTTTTTAGAAAATTTTAAGATAGATTTGTTCTCAAGTAAATTAGAATTGAATTTGGATTTCAAGCTCTAGATTAAGGATTAGGATAAATATTAGAATTTTCCATGAATCAGTCTCAATCAAGTCAAGGGAAATAAAAAATAAATAAAAAAAAAATTTAAACTAGGAAACAAGATAGAATTAATCCTTAGGAATTATTCATTGAATTTGAGCTCGTGAGTGCTACTTAGGGCTCCTAAAGAGCCCTTGAAGGCTCTTGAAAGCTCCTGAAGGAGCCAAACCGAAACCAAAAGTTACTATTTATAGTGAAAAACCCCCCAAAAATCTGTCACAAACATCCTTATCACATATAACTCTGAGACACACTTGGTTTGATAATTAATTGACTAAATGATGCAAGTTGTGACATCAATGATAGTTCACATCACTTTGATTTGAATATCTCCAGCCTTCAGATTGCTGAGGTTGAGAAGTGCAACATGGAATTTGATCTTTGTCAATTTCATGGCTAGTCTCTAGATTGTTGTTGCCGTAATCAACCTTTCGATCAGATATGTCCTTGGAATCCTCATCGTGTGGCCAAAAGTTACCAAATAAGGCAGTGTGGCATTTAATTTCTTGTCAAAATCTCTATAAGTATGCATTTTTCCTTTCCGACCATCCCCTGTGCTTTGACTACATGTTGAGGGATTTTCTCAATAGGATATTCTTCTACTATTGCACTTGTGGTGTATAGAAACTCAACCATCTTGGTCGCTTGAGTGGAATGTGAGCCAAGTCAATTTATACCTTTTCTCTTTCTTGAGTCAGATTCCTCCTTCTCTCAAAATATTGTTGACTCTCATGTTTCAAATTCAAGTGCCTCATCAGGTTATAGTCCCACTTGTCACAAATGAGAACCAAGCCTAAGTCTTCTAGTAGATTTGTGAGCTTTCCCTTGGCCTTTTGCTTGTTCAACGTTACCCAAATATTGAAAATTATGAGGGGAAGTGTGTATATCTTCATTTTTTTTCTTTTGGTTCCATAGACATTATCGACAAGGGTTACCTGATGGCATGCATCCAATGTGAAAACTCTATATATAACAAATCAAGGGAGTTGGAAAGGCTTCCCAAATAAACCATTAAACCTGATAAATGTGAAATATTCTTCTAGGAAATAATCCACTAGGGTTGGAAAATTTTCAATCCACCAGGTGACCTAAGGAGAGAAGTGGCCCATAGGGCATGGTAACAAATATTGAAGCACTAGCCTTAACAAATGTTTTGCAAACCAATGATAATCTCCTAATCTCGAAAGCATATGGGTCCATATAGAAATAGGCTGACAACAACCCCTTACATCTAGCCTAGAAACTGCTATATTTCTCTCCAACACTCAGAATTCTGATGCAAAAATAAATGGGCCAAGAAAGAGGAATACCTGAATTTAGATTCAGTGCTATTTCTTTCAGTTGCTCTAGCATGTTTCTAGCTATTACCTCAGCAAAATCATAGTATTTCTGGCTCTTCTCCTTCTTTACCCAAAAATCCAAGCCCATCTAAAAAGGATGGACCTCCTCATCATTATCAAGGCTGAAAACCTAGGCCAACATTAAGAATATAGACTATGTGTTCTTCTTGAATGTCCTGCGTGAAAGAGGGAAAAGAAGATGATCTTTCTCTAGTCATTCCTTTGCTTCATCCTCATAAAAATTCATTTCCCTGGCCATTTCTTCCCTGAAGATGTTCATCTTTTCTTCATAAAAATTCTTAGCATCCCAATTCTTAGAGATACACAACATATACCATATGGCTTCAGTAGAAATGGTAACTTTAATCCTACTACCTTGAATGGTCTTTGTCCTTTTGTTGGATCTTTTGGCACACACATCGACTAGCTCCAGGAATGGGTGTAAATCAAGAAATATGAACTATGGTAGACCACAAGGGTAAGTGCACTAAGATGGTTCCAAAAAAGGGGGCTTAAGTGGCCACATTTTTCTGAAATTAGGAAATGCTAACCTTGGACCTGAAATTGAGGATAGTTACACTCAAAATTTTGAGATGGAACAAAAACAAGGATCAAAGTACTCTGAGTCTACTTTCTAAACTACTAATTTATTTTGAAAATGGTTGAGATTAAGGGGTTCAAAAAAGGGATGTACACAAATTGGTGGTGTTTTTGTTAGAAAAACATAACATAGCAACTCTTGTACAACCTGAGCACAGTGAACTTTTTTGTAGTATTTTTAAAATCACTATGATCAGAAGTTAGCTAATAGCATCTAGTTGATGTACAATTTTTCTGATAATTTTTTAATGAATATTTGATTTTTTACTAATTTTCTAAGTGGGAACTTCCTGAAAAGAAGAATTTTGGCCGTTCTCCCCCTACAAATTTTGGAAAATTATTGATTTTTTTCTTTTTTTTTCTAAATTTGTAGAATGGAGTCTAGTTTCTAAAAATGTAATTTATTTGAAAATTTGATGAATGGTTAATTTATAACAAAAAAAACACCAAACACTATTGTTTAGCAAAAAACATACATACAAACAAAAAAAATTATGGATGAAAGGCTAAACATTGTCAAAAAGTGAAAGAAATTACATTGTTGGATAGCTAAGAGAGAACCTAACATTACCCATGTGTTCGATTTTTTTGATATTGAACTAGATGCACTCTTGATGGTGAGCACAACTAGATTATGTGAAATTTTTAGAATTTGCAAAAAACACATCTTTGGCCTTGTTGGGAATACCTCCAAGCCTTTGGATTGGTATCCCAAGGAAAATAATATCACTTTTTTCTTTGTTTTTAACATAAAATAATGCAAGTGGGTTATAATGCGAGTGCATTTTTAAAACATTTTTTCAAAAGTGGCCACAAAATTGGTACCAAACTTCATGCACCTGTCCACAATTTTAGAGCCAAAATGCAAAACCCTCATATGGCTCATTCTCAACCATTCTTTAAACTACACCCTCCCTAAAAATTTTAGGGTTAGCTGACATTTTGGGATCAAAACAATTGTCAACAATATCCCGCACTACCTCCCTTGGGATGTGTCTATCTTGTTGCAACTTTTTGTAGAATTCAAATGCCCACTCTTCAAGCATTTGAGAATTCAAAAAGGAGTTACAGCCAAAAATATCAGTGTAACCAGGTCTTTTTCTTGAAGTTACTATTTCTCTACTAGATGTTGATGGTTCCACCATGGTTGTACTAGGAAGTTATAGAGAGTTTCTTTAACAAAAACAACCACTTTCTTTTTCCTCTTTAGAAAAATCTACTTCTTAATGCTAATTTCCTCACTTTTACATGTAGTTATGGCTATGTCGTTACTAATGGTTCATTAAATGTTGCCACCAAGGTGATAAGTGTGGATGTGAGATCTGTATCCCTTGGGAATGCCAAAAATGTTGTGAGAATGGAATTAGTACATTCTCCTCACTGCCTTCTTTCACAAATAACTCATTTCATTGGAACACGTGCTTTTTGCTATGAGAAATGTGTTGAAGTGATGCAAGGTACCTTTTAAAAAGATGCCCATTAATTTGTTAGAACTTAGCACATTAATCCATGTCTTTTCACATAAGTAAGTTGGCTGGTGTGATGATGGAAAGGACACATGTCAACAATCAACATACGAGAGCATTTACTCCCAATGCCCAAATTTATTTCTCAAGACCTCTTGTCAGATTTTTTGTATGATTTATCTACCTTCCTTTGTTTGTTAATACTTTCCCATTGTCATCTAGCCAAAAATAAACATTTCATCAGTTGGATTTTTTGACTCATATTTTCTATATATAGCTATGCCACCTTATGCAATATTCATTCAAAAATATAGCCTTTTAAGTTTAGCAAGGCTTTCGCTATCTCCCATCCCATCACAATTCACTGCTTCTCAAAATGTTAGTTGGCCTAGGCACTCCTATTCGGCTTCTCCCATGGAGGCCACAATACTACTTTGTGGCAGAGGTCACTAGTGATAAAATTAAGAACTTGGTGAAGAAGTGTGACTACCTTTCCTTGGTTGTGTTTAGGTGGGTAGTCGACTAGGAGTTCATTGATGATGAGAACTAGCTCTGGAGCAACAACAATGTTATTTCCTACTTTGTCACCTCCTTGCTCAACCTGAACATGGCCAAAACCATGATAATTGAATTGTACCACTAGATGTTCAACGCTTTGCTGATGGAAGGGCTTGATGAGATAGTGCAAGTGTTTATCCCTGGTGTTGGCATCCCGAGTGCCATGGATCTTTGCAGGCACATGGAATTTGGAATAGATGTACCCTAGTTTCCCTTCCTTTCTGAATTTCACACCATGGACCTTGAGACACATCACTTGTCTTCTCAACTTGTAGACATCTACCTTCTATGGGAGTATGACATGGAGCACATTCTTGTGATCGCTTGGATGAAGCACTTCAAATTTATGGTACAAAGTGACGATGACTATGCCTTTGGACAACACAATGTGGAGCTTGCATGTGTTGTGTGTTCAACCCCCCTTTTTTCCCTGATAGATAAGAATAAAAAGAAGAGAAGAAGAAGAAAATATGATGATGAGCCCTTTTTCTTTGTGGACAATAGTGGGAGGCTTTACTTTACTATTTTTTGCACATTTCCTCCCTTTTACATCTTTTTCTTTGTAACTCTTTTGGGTTTGCTCAAGAGAGCCTCTTGTTTAAATCTAAGCCTCGGGCTTTGTATTACATTGTAAATATTTGATGAATATATAATATAATACAAAATTTTCACTTCTTCTATGTTATTCAATGGCTTATTCACAAAATTTAGAATGCATTTACAATTTTTTTTACATATGGTACAAAACTGTCAAAATTTTAAAGAACTACATATTTTAATGGAATAATTTTAGATAAACACCATTCATTGATATATCTAGTGTATTATCTTCCAAATTTTGTAGTTCATACGCATTATTTTTGTTTCACACACTAATTTGGAAGGGTCCCTTCCATAGTGCATCAAATTTGGTGTGTTGCCCTAGTTTCATAGTATGTTCATTGTAATTTAGCACTATGCTCCCTTCTCTAAATTCTGGGTGAGAGGTCTTCTTTTCAAATCATCGCTTTATTGTTTTTCGATGGTTGATCATGGCTTCATGAGATTTTTCCCTATCTTCTTCTAGTTTGAGTTCCACAACCTACTTCCATTCCACACCTTTCTTTAATTTCTAAAGCTTTTAGTAGCTACAATGCAGGAATTTCTATGGAAACAAGTAACACTACCTCTTTTCAGTACACTATATCATAAGGGGAGGATTTCAGGATTTGTTTGGGAGTGATCCAGTCTACCCACAAAGAAGTTCACATGTGCTTGTGCCAATCCTTTTGTCATTCCAACTTGATACACTTGATTAACCTAATTAGGTTTCTATTGGTGAACTCTGCTAACCCATTTCCTTATGAGTAGTAGTTTGATGAATTTTTAAGGAAAATACCATGCTTGATAACAAAATTTGACATCCTTGAGCCTACAAAGGGTTAAGAATTATTGGATATGATAGTTTTGGGTGAACCAAATTTGGCTACTTGCGCTTCAACAAAATTGACAATTTCTCCCTTTTTGGCATTTTCTAGGGCTACGACATCTACCCACCTTATGAAGTAGTCATTCACCATAAGGATCCACTTATGGCCAATGATCGAAATATTATTTTATCATTCCAATAAAATCCAAACCCCATTGAGCAAAGGGTTCCTCAATCACAATTGGACTTGGGGGCAATGCAACATTCTTTCTCTTACGGACAAAGAATTGGAACTAGGTACACTTTTGTACCAAATGATGTGCTTCAAAAAATAGAGAGGCCCAATAATATCCCACACACATTATCTTTAAAGTCAGTCATGGTAGAGAAATGTTCACCCTTAGGACTGTGATGGAACTCGTTGAGAACTCTTTCCGCTTGCAACTTGTCCAAACATCGGAGTAGGACACCATCATAATTTCTCTTGAATAATATACCTTAAAAAAATACATGCCTAGTACCTTGAAATTGGTCATATCACATTTTATGGGATGAAAGGCTAGTTGGGTAGTATCCTTTTTGCATATATTGCATCTGATCCACCACCCAAGATTCATCAAACTCGAATTGGTTTAAGTAGACCTGATTGGTTTCTCTTTCAGCTACAAAACTTGATTCATATGCAATGTATTCACACAGACATCTTCCCCAAACTAGCTTGGTTGGTCTAATGTCCACATCATACTCTAGGATATTGGTGATCCAATTTTCCCTATTTTATTTATCTCACCTTCTATGATATATTCCCACACTTGGGGATTTGCAATGAGAATAATGATCTTATTGGCCAACACCAAGTGTTAAAACTTATTTAAGCTTTTAACAATGCAAAAACATTTATTTTCTATAAAATTATACTTGGATTCATAACCTTTAAGGGATCTTGAGTGAAATGCAATGGGATGCTCAAAATTATTCCCCTCCTCTTTTTGAGTGAGCACTGAAGCTATACTATGTTGGCCACTTTATACATAGAGTAGAAATTCTATGGAAAAGTCATGGTTGGCCAATACCAGAGCAATGGAGATGGCTATCTTTATCTACTCAAAATATTCTTTTCCTTTGGAGGTCCATTTGAAAAATAGGTTCTTCTTAAGCATCAACATGACTGGTTTTAGAATGCCTATGAAATATGATATGAATCTGCTGACAAAGTTGATCTTCCCCAAGAAAGACTGCAATCCCTTCTATTTTACTAGTAGAGGTAATTCCATTATGGATATCACTCTCTTATGGTCTATTTCTATCCCCTTCTTTGATACTAGAAAAACAAGTAGCTTACCATGAGGTGCTCCAAAAACACATTTTTTGGGATTCAAGGAAATCCTAAAATATTGGAATTTTTGGAAAACCTTCTCTAGATGATCAAAGTGATCATCTTTTGATTTTGAAAAGATTGTTAGGTCATCTAGATAAATTAGGACAATTAGGTTGATTAATCCCTTTAAAGCAACATCCATTTCTTGTTGAAAAGTCACACTGGGATTTGAAAGTTTGAATGACATCTTTGAGTATGAAAAAATTCCTCACTCAGTGGTTAACATTGTCTCATGTTGGTGAGCTTCATTTTCATACACTTAATTATAGCTTGAGAAACCATCTAGTGAAGAGAACATCTTCAATCTGACCATAGTCTGTAAGATCTACTCCATCAACAGTAGAGGTCAGTGGTCTTTTAGTAAGCCTTTATTCAAGTCTTAGAAATTGACACTCATCCTAATATTTCCAGTCTTTTTTTAGACTGGTACTAGATTTGACACCCAAGTGAGATGCTTGATCAGGTATATGATTCTTGACTCGACCAATTTGGTGAAATCTTTTGCCATCAATGCCTCTACCTTTAGATTGATTGGCCTTTATTTTTTTCAAATAGGCTTGGATTCCTCCACCAATTCAATGGTATGCTAAATTATGCCTAAGTCATTCGATCTAAGATCATCATAGGTGAAAGAAATGAATCCATCATATTTGAAACATAGATCCTTTAGAATTTTCTTGTCTTTATAGGGGACTTCCCTTCCAACCTTTAACTTTTTGTCACTTTTGACATCAACCTCTTCATAGTCCCTAACATCTGCATTGAATCTTCTCTTACCATTTCTCTTGTCTTCACAAGCAAAGAGATTCTCAAATGAAATTAATCATCGAGGAAGCTTTTTCCCTTTCAACTAGATGACTTGTTGTCTAGGAAATTCTACTCCTAGTGGTGAATATTCAAAAGTTGTTCTCGACTTTTGTGTGAAGGCCACAATCTGGGTGTCATCATCAAAGACTTGCTAGTTTTAATCATTGTTGGGAATTGAGGGCTTGACGATGACTTGCACCATGTTCTATTTGGTTGAATTAGAAACTGGTTTGAATTGTGAACTGATAGAAGCCATCCAATCAATGACACTATTTTGAGATTGGGGAATAACTTGTATCATGAAGGCTTCAAAGCTCTCAATCACATCCCAAATTTGATGCCTATATGACTTCATCCTGATGATTTTTGAAGTTTCTTGGCCAAAGACTTGGCTCACAACTAACTTTGAATCTAGGAACACTTATATTCTCTTTACACCCATCCATTTCATAAGGAATAGGTCATGGACCAAGGCCTCATATTCAACATCATTGTTTGAGCATGAGAACTAAAAATTGGTAATCTTTGGGAGTCTTTGATCCTATTGGAGATACTAATTGGACAACTGCCCCAAAACCAACTTTACACTTGGTACCATCAAAATATAGGATCCATAGAATATTATCACTTGGATCATCATATTCCTCTAGATCCTTCATAAATTTTTGAAAGACCTGACCATCATCGAAAATAACATAGATGCCTAGCTTTGTCATATGAAAGTTGTTGAATGGGTTAGAATCAATGAATTGGTTGAGTAGTAGCTCTTCTTTAGAATTCCAATCACTTGTGTCTTCTTCATCTTCAAGCATCTCTATGCAACATCTCTCCTACTAAGAGATGGAGGTATGTGTCACTTCAAAGGATAGGACTACATTGTTCGCTATGTGTATCAGATCCAAAGATTCAGATAAAATCCTCATCTTCAACCCATGCTTGGTTCTCAATATTAGGTGGGACCATTTGAGTGCTAAGTATCTGCCAAGCTTTACGATTAAATCTCTCGAAAGAAACATTCCAAAGATTGGGGGAATATCTATCACTACTTCTTGTGTGACTATTTGGCTTAGGCATGAGAAGAGGGTTAGAGATAAAATTTTTATCCAACCAATGGTCAGAACCTTCTTCCCATCTAATTGCATGATTCCTTTCTCTAAGGGCTCATATTGGAGTTTTAGGGCATCAACTACTTCTTTAGGCATGACCAATGTGCTAGCCCCCAAATAATCATATTATTATGCAAAATATTATCTCCCACAATAAGTGTTAAAAATAAAGGTGTGGGATTTGGCTTTCTTACCTCTTTCCCTTTCAAATTGTCCATGTCATTCACATAAGCTACTTCCTTTGGGGCTTCAGTGTCTGATGCAAATATGTTGGTGTAAATAAGTATTTTACTTATTACACTTTACTTAATCTTACTTAGGGAATGCATATCATTATAGGTTGCACTTGTGACACCTAGTTATTTGCATCTTGCAACTAGGTTTGTGCATACATTGAGAGATATGATTAGGACACTTAGGGAAGTTTGTGTATGAGAAATTCCACTCTTTGTGGTGTGATCTAGTTATCACCTTTTTATCTCCACTTTTTGTAACATGATAATTCCACTTTTGGTGGGTGATCCACCTTTCATGGAATTATCTACTATTTCTCTCTACCTACCCTACACATGATTGTGACACTTGTCTCATTCTTGTCCCTTCATTGTGTCCTAGTTTTCCTTTATAAGCAAGCCTTGTACATACTTATAACTGTCCATCTTCATAGTCTATCTTCATGCATATTGAGAATATAGTTAGCATATTCTCTCATCTTTTCTCTCTCTTTTTTGTTATGTTTAGTCTCCTAACCCTATTATTGATTTTCATAAGTTCTTATAGGATCCTACGCCTCTTCTTTGAACACAAGAAAAAGTCACGTATGCTTGCGGTATTCACTTTTCTTCCTTTAATGCTTCCCAAAGCAATGTATTTTTTTCAGGGATAGATATGCCATCCGACATAGATACATTGGTGGGTGCCTTCTTCAATTTTTCCACCACATTGAGAGTCCCAACCAGTTGGGTCTTAGGTTTGAATGATGGTATTTCTCTCATTTTTTGGAATAAAACCCTTTATTGTGACTGGGCTTGGGGCCTTATTTGTCTCCTTCTCTTGCAACAGTGGAAGGTGGGAAATGGAGCTTGATTTTCTTGCAGTGACAGTTGATGTGGCTAAAGTCATGGTAGATCTTGTTGCACATATTCTCCTGTGAGCCTTCTTTTGGATCTCGTGTTGTAATTCAACTATACTTGTGGACCACTAGTAGTTGGAGCTCCATTTGCGAACACCACATCTTCTTCTTCCATCCATGAAAATAACACTTGGTTGAGTGCAATATCCAGCTCTTTCTCCAAGGAAATCCCTTGCATTTGTGCCCTAAAACAAACATTTTCCATTTTTGATGACTCATATTTATCTACATTTAGGAGTGCGCCCTTGTTTCTTTGTTTTGGTATCTTTTGTTGCATATTCCCCGTCAGACAATTTTGGGGCATATGAATATCACTTCATGGGAAGCACCATGCATTCTCCTCTTTCACCAAATTGTTCTAGCCTAAAATTAATTCTTTCCCCTAGATGTCCTTGAATGTCTATAATGGCATGGTGACTGAAACTATCTAGTTTGTAGGTTCCACCTGTTGACCTCCTCCTCTAGATGATCCTTTGTATGTATTATGCTCATAAGATAGATTTCCTATGCCATAGGCTTGTGTGGTCTAATTTAGAGGCACTACTTGCTATTTTTTGATAATAACCAACTCATTATCAAAATTTTGTATGAGATTCTTCATTTCGCTAATGTCCACTACTATTATGGAAGAAACCAATGTGCTTTTCTAAGTGGTAGGATACATGTACATGGACTACGACATAGCCAACATCAATTGCATAACATAAGTGATTGGAGTAGCTTCTTTATGAATACCACCAGATATTTATGCAAATATAGACATC
>VDFB02029128.1:0-18111 GCA_007258455.2 Sequoia sempervirens
TATTGTTTACGATTCAAGATCTTCCTGCATATGGCACATAGTCTGGTCTCTCTATTCATGGATACCATGGATGTCCTACTTGCAACTTTAAGGATTTTGTGAGGCACTCAAGAATTTTGCGTAAGTGTATTTATTGTGGACATCATGCTTACCTTAAAATGGATCATCCATATCATCAACAAAAAACATAGTTCAATGGTCAAGAAGAGAATTGTGAAGCACCATTTCTAATAATAAGTGATTACATTGTTGAGAATGGAGAAAAATGAATGTCATTTATTGAAAATGATGGGATTGCTGGTAGTAGATATGATCCATGTAATGAAAGTCATGTAAAAATTTTGTGCATATTCTATAAGTTGCCATACTTTAAGGATATAGCCATTAGGCATACTATTGACTTTATGCATGCTAAGAAAAAAATAGCCTATGTTATTATAGAAACTCCTTTTGATGCTTTTTGATACTATTTCATCACGTGAAGACTTTTGACAACTAAAGATTCGTCAAAACATTTGGGTTGAAAAAATATGATGTTGAAAAATATAGAAAACCTAGTGCTCCATATGTTTGGACAAAAGGAACAAGCGTGCTGAATTCATAGGATGATGTCTAGGACTAAGCTTTCCCCTTTGGATATGTAAGTAGTAGTATTAGAAGCCAAAGTGACGATAATGG
Organism: Sequoia sempervirens; assembly: GCA_007258455.2. Lineage (NCBI taxonomy): Eukaryota > Viridiplantae > Streptophyta > Pinopsida > Cupressales > Cupressaceae > Sequoia > Sequoia sempervirens. The sequence goes on from VDFB02029128.1 coordinate 679, forward strand.
CTTAGAGGCCTCCGAACCCTATGACTATCATGTCATAATGGAGAATGTTACTACCTATTGTGGTAAATATATTAAGTTTTCCAAAGAAGCCAAGATTGGCAGTTATAAGGTTGGACCTAATATTAAAGAGAATGATTTTACATGTATTAGATCCTTCAAACTTTGATAGTTTTAGGGAGGAGGCTGTTGAAGTCCTTTGTTTATTGGAACGAGAATTTCCACCAACAATATTTAATATTTCTATGCATCTTTTGATACATCTACAATATGAACTAAAGAATTGTGGCCTGATAAGTACAAGATGGATGTATCCAATAGAACAATATATGAAGGTTTGAAAAAAATGTTTGTACTAGGGAAAATTTGAAAAGACAACATGTCTAAGGGATATTTAACCAATGCAAGAGGCCATGGGATTTTACACATAATATATGAAGGATTTTTTAAAATATCAATCAACATGTATGGGACTGATGACGAAACCATGATTCTTGAGGTAAAGTATTAAAGGCAATGGATGTCACTTCAAGAGATCACATCAAAGAAAGAAGTGTGATACATGCCTACATTGTAAAAAAACATCTTAGTTCGATAAAGAAGTGAATTAGGTAAAATATTTTACAATGAATTTATTACTCAATTGCATTTACAAATTTATATTATCAAACTTACTATTTGTATGTTAATATTCTATGTAGAAAATATGAAGACAATTAAGCTTGGATGCAACATCAACTTCAAAGGTGCAGACGTCATGTTGATTTGATTTGAGGTGATTCTTTTCCAAAATTTGAAGAATGGATTGCTAATGCAATCAATGGTGCAAAAGTAGAAGGTAAATATATAACAACAGAGGGAAGTGAGCTTTCACAATCTCCACATTTATGGGCTACACGTTTTAGTGGAATGTGGGCCTATGGTAGTCATTTAAGAGTGGGAGAAAAAGACAAAGGAAATATAAATTGTGATTGTGTTGTTAGTGCTGAATTTCTTCATGAAACTGAGAAGAAATTTTATGTTGGATTCATCCAACAAATTATTCTAGTGGACTATGGTGAAAATAGTCCTATATTATTAAAATGTAAGTGCATCCGACCATTTGCAGTACAATATGATTAGTATGGATTTGTATGCACAAATAGAAGACATTTTTTTATTAGAGATGGATAAGCCGTATGTTTCCCCTCTTCAAACTAACCAATCATTTCTAATTGATGATGTAATAATCCCAGGATGGTCGTATGTCATTCAAATAGAGTCTCGTTCAAAATGAAAATTCATGGAAGTTGTTGATATAATGCCCAATGGGCAATATGTTAATTCACAAGAAACATTCAAAGAAGTGGATGAAGATGATGATGGAGTGTTTGAAGAAGACATTTTGATTACTAATGAAGAGATTGGGAGAGAAAATGCATTGCATGTCACAGATGCGGATGAGGAAGAAAATCAAGTAGATGCAGACGTGAATGATCAAGATTATGATCTTGCTAGCAATGCAGATGATAATGATGATTTTTTGTCACCTTAAGAGGTTAGCTTGTAACCTAAACTTTGGTTATATGTATGGTGTAATTTATTATTGAATGTAATAAAGATTTGAGTATAGGTATGCTTATTCACTATTGTTTTACTGATACATTTCTAAATGTAATCATCATTATCCTGCTGGTACATTGTATACAAAACATGAGATGTTCATTGCTCATTTGAAGTGCATTTAAAGTTAGGTTCAATCATTCTTCTTAGTTTTCTTACTTTGGTTGAAAATTTCAAATTAATTTTGTCTAGTTAGATATAATTTCTTATGTCCTATATGTTTTCTAGATGCAAACATATAATGAGCAGCTATGATTTAATCATACATATAGATATCTTAACATTAGGTGAACTAAGCCTCCCCATTACAAACAAAGAAATGATCTCTTAGGTCTAAATGACACTAAAAACTAAAACTAAGAGACTACAAAATTAGAAAATTGTTTAATCTTTTCAATAAAATGATATCTAAAATACTGCATTCATAATAAAATCCAATACTGCACTACCGCAGTAGTCAATAGAGGTATGCGTGGGATGGCGGGACATATAGGTCAATTTACAAATGCTTACTGCAATACCGCGACAACCAAATATGAATAAGGTGGGGTGCTTGTGTGTGCTTATGTTAACACTAAAATGAAGCACTTAACCCCTTGCAAGGGAGATAGCAGTGTAACTGCGATATGGCGGTGAACAATCCACTCAACCATTAAATTAACCTTTATGTCTTGTGGGAGTCGAAGGGGTGTGCATTAGGGTGGTAGTACTTCACCTCTACCCCCACAGCGGTAATCTTCATATGATAGGAGTGGTACATGGCGGTGAATAGTCACTCCAACTACTTAAGTGTACGTCGTCTACTTGCGAGAGTCAAGGGAGTGTCTGTGAGGTGGAATCTGCTAATGCTACTTTAAAATGGTCTTTAAATGACCTAGCAGTAGTGTGTTACAAGCTATCAAAGCATTGTTAAATATTTTACGCTGTTCAATTTCCCGATCAACGACATATATTCAAACTCAAAATATGTGTAGATTCTGAAATATTTTGCACGAATTGACATTAATAGTGAGGTGATCGAGCTCAACAACAAATATTACTTGGGGCTCGACAACATTTTGGCAATCATTCACAAATCTCAGCATATTAGAGGCAAGGGAGTTCAAGTAGGAAAATTCTGCAGCTATTATTTTGCCAGATAAGTTCACAAAAACCCTCTATAGCAAGTGTATAAGAACTAAATTTGCTTCTACAAGTAGACACTTAAAAAATCAAGTAGGAGTAAATTCTTCATCATGCCACCCAAAAGAAGTCAACTTGCGAGTAAAAAGGAAGAGTCCACAGTTTCTAAATCAAAGAAGAAGTCCCTGTAACAATCCATTTTAGATGTGTTACCTAATTCTATAAACAAAGGATCCAAAAAGTTGTTTAAAGATACAACCCAAGGATGTAGAGACCCAATTATCCCTATCTCAGGGTGGGATCTTTTTTGGTACTTCTATGAAAAAAGGGTTGAGAGGATACTAGTTTTGAATCCTTTGACCTTAGATTTGGCCAAATTGATAGTCCCAAATGTCTTTGTAGATGTTGAGTTTATTAAAGTATTAGCACAATATTATCACTCAGCTACTAGGACTATAAGAATGTCAGATGGTTCACCATTAGTGGTGCTAACTAAAGAAGCAATTATAGAGTGTTTTATGTTAAACAAGCAAGCTATCACTAAGATCGACTTGGACATAAGTGAGGAGGATTATAGGAGATTGAGAAAAACCTACATGAGTGATGAAATTACTTTACACATGAAAAAGGGTGTAAACAATAGGAGGATACCTATCTCACCCTCCCAAAATGATCCATTTGCCACATAAGACTTCCAAGTATATTTCAAAAGAACTTATTTTTCTTTGTGCCAAGTGTTTGGAATAGATGCTAAAGAGAGGATGCCAACATATCTCATGACATGATGGCAATGAGGATACAAAATCCTAAAGTCAACATTGAGTATGACTTTGCTGCTAAAATTGAGAAAGGGCTACATGAAGGAGTTTTGCAAGTAAGAGATAACTTAGCTCCCATCACTTTCAGGAAATACTCTCTAATGTGTCATTTAATATTGTACCAAAAGAGAAATAAATGGACTAAAAGAATGTGTTTGGGAATGGCCAATGATGAAGGGCATAGGTTGTCTATACAAAACTAGTGTTACATCTGGGATTGTAGATGCAAAACTAGTGATTATGTGATGATTTCATAGTAAAGGTCATGGCCACTCTTGGTCATATTTCACCAAGATTTCCTAATAAAATCATGTATTAAGACCTTTAGCATTGAAGCCAGAGTAGGGACACACTCACAATTTCAGTGATTGGTTCTTCTTAGCAAACCAAATAATAATAAGGGTCTATGGGTGTCCTCAAGCCCCACATGTTTTACCTAAATTTGTTTCTATTCAAATTAATTTTTTATAATTTATGTGGCAAATGTTATGGATGGAGCAAGATGTTATGAAAAGATAGAAGAAGGGGACATTCCTCCCTAACCTAGAACTGAATGCGAGGAGCTATCCATAGGGTCTGACACTCTTAAAGAACTGCAAAACTATTTGAAGATGTGGTATTCATTGAAGTCACAAGGAGAAAGGATCTTTGATCCTGAAGGGCATCTTAATTTTATAAAGCAGACACTTCTCACTAAAGTTGGGATTACCCATGTAATGGATTATGAAGAAGATGTAATAAGAAATTGCTTTACACCTAATGAAGTTTTTAAGAGGAAGAGGAAGTGGGAAATCATAAAAAGGCTTGAGGAGGAGAAGAAGAAAAGGGACACTGGATTCCAAGGATTCTATGTTGAAGAAAAGGATCCTATCAAAAGGATGAATGTAATAATTGACAACTTTGAAAGATTATATGTTGAACCAAAAAAGAAACTTGAGGGTCAGTCTTCAAAACCCTCCAAGATTCCCATCAAACAAAGTGGTTTTGTAATCAAAAATCCCCTACCAGAAACTTCCACAATACAATCAGAAGCATCCCCTAAGCAACCAAGTCCTAAAAGGTAGAAGACACATGGAGTGGCCCCCTTAGTGGCATATGAAATAAGTGAAGGAGTAGGGGATACTAAAGAGGTAGTCGATGTACTTTTGAATTTTAAAGATGATGAAGTTGATCAACCACTGCCTAAGCTTGCAACTAATTCTCACAAACTAGAAGAAAGAGTGGATGTACATGGGCATAATGATTAAGAAGTGCATGATGATGAAAGGGTGATTGCTTCCCATAGATTTATTGAAGATGATGAATTTATTCAAACTCACGAGTTTAAAGATTATTGGTTTAAGATGAAAATGGAAGAATTTGAGTAGAGACTCCCAATTAATAAGATGGGTACTAAGGAGTCACAACATGACTAGATTGTTGCCTAAACTCTTGAAGAACTCAGGATTAATGAAATTACTGTTAGCCCCCAAGAAGCAAGAAAATTAGTCTTAGAAAGCAATATACTAATTATTCCTAGAATGGAGTTAAAAAATATATTCTTACTAGATCAAGTAAGAAGCCAAGAAGATCCCATGTTGTTTTATGAATTCAATTCAAATGAGGGAATGAGTGGCACAAGTTACAATCCAAGACTTGAAACTCTATCCTTTTGGACAAAGCAAAAAAGAACAAAAAAACCAAGATTGCTTGATGTTGTAAAAGAAATGAGAGGGACTACCATGGTAAAGACACTTCAAGAAACATCAGCATTGGAGGCAGCTACTATGACAATGCACTCAACAATATTTACTAGGGATGCAGTTAAAGCTATGGAGCTTAGATTGGCAGAATATGAGAAAACACAGACTGATCTAAATGATGAAGTGAATAGGTTATTCGCTGAAATGTAAGTGGAAACATAAGTTGAAGGAGTAGGTCCTTCCCAAAACACATAATTAATAGATATACTAGCCCCTACCATCAGTGTCTGAGGTGAAATCACTGTGGGCAAGTTAGTATTGCTAAAAACAAAGAAATTGAGAAGTTGAAAAAGAGTAATGAAAGAAACAAAGGAAAAGAGTAAAAGAAACACCAGGGTATGTTCAGGCGGATCTTTGGAACCTGAGTTAAACTAATTGTGAATAAAATGGAAAATGTGTATGAATGTTATGTTTCCTTGTCCTGAAGCAGGTTGTCCCGGTCAAGAGCCCATATACTATATTGGACCCATTAATTCAAGAAATGGCAACCCTATACATCACATAGTAATGACTTTGTGCAAAATTTTACACACAAAAAGTGTTGAGGGCCCTTAACTTCTAAAGAAGCCTCTGAATGAGAATGGATGCGAGATAGTCCTTGGATGAATCTCAATACATGTCTGCGAGAGACCAAAAGATCAAAAGGAAGAATGGATTCATTTCATATGCTAAGCAATGGTTAGGTGCCACAAGATACTAGGGATGATGATCGAAGCTGAAAGGCTCAAAAGTTTGATAGATGAGTTTAGCAAAGTTGTTTCTGGCTGCCTCCACTAATATACGGAAGGATGGTGACATAAATATTCACTGCCTCAATTTAACCTTGGATGGAATAATTGCACTAGATGCTAGGTACTCAAAATTCATCACAGATACCAAAGGGTTATTGGACAATAGATAGAAGAGTCACTTGGACAACACAAAAAAAATCCAGGAGTACAAATGGCCTCATGATTACACAGTGTACCAATGGGAGCAGACATATCTAGCTCCCCTAGAAGAATAGGCCTTGCAGTGAAGTACCAAGCCTTATAAATACTATCATGGAGAGAGAGCCTTGCCATATCTAAATGATCATGGGTACCTTACAATGAGTAATGGAATTCCATATCTTGTGAGTGTTGTGGACTTCAACATTTGATAAATTTTCTTCACTTCTCATCTTTCATTGCTTTTAAAGTTTTATGTAAACAATGATAATGAAGACTTTTTGATTTATGTTAAAAGTGGGTAACTGACAAGACACTTTTTGACATGTTAGTTAGGACAAAATTTTGAAATGTATTGTAAAATCTTTTTTGAAGATAAATAGAATGAGATTACCTCAATTGAGTGGCGAATTTTTGGTTTCAATTGTTTGTTGAAATGAATTAATGAATGTTATCTTATTTGTCTTCAGTTTGATCTTTCTTTGTTATTTAAATCAATATATAAAGGGTATGCTCACGGTTTATCAAAACACATTTGTTATCAAACGTTCATTTTTATTACTACATTTTGGTGTCAAATATTTGGTAATTATGGTTAGTTTCATTACATTCAAATTCTAAATTATGGAAAATTATATACAGTAAATAGATTGATGGTTGTTTGGATAGTGAAATTGGCTCTCTTAGAAATTAACTGAAATGTCTTGTCTTGAAATATCTAGAAGGATTATTTTAATTAAAGAGGATTTTGTGGTTATTTTTCTGATGATTTTACAGTGCAACTAGCTTGCTATTTTCATTCAAGATACAAGTCATGATCAAATTCAAGCACATACCAAGAAGATGGAACTCTACGTTAAACCCTCAACCTCACTTAGTTTAGTCTACTTACATGGAGATATTAAGGAAGTTGCTAAACAATTAATATAAATCATTTGTTGTTTGTGAAGGAGAATCCTGTGAGATCCACTATGGTAGTGGATTAATATCCGATTTATTTTAAGCTAATACTGAACGAGTTTAGGGTGCTGCAACAACCAAGACATTATACTTTAGAACATCAGAGTTTATAGTTATGGTGGCTGATATAGATCCTCTTGCCATTCTTGATCCTTTGATTTCATTGGCCAAAGATAAGGTATTAATTTTTTCTCTCCTTGTACCATTTTGAATTTCAACATTATTGCAACCTTCTAAGATGTTAGATGGGAATTGCAACATTTTTAGGTTAACTCCATGTGCCATGCAATACCTAAATCATTCCTTAATTTGTGAGGCTTTCCTTCAATCGCCTCTGATATGTTTCAACCATTCACTGACAATCTTTACATCATGTAGATGTTGCAAAGGTGGATTGAAGGGATCGAAACCAATAAAATGAACACAGTTTGATTCTTATTGTACAGGGCAGTAATTACATGGGTAAAATGGTATGATTGAAACTAATGAAATGATGTTTGACATAGTAAAAAACCCTTTTAACTACGAAGTTTTCCCATGATCAAATCCCTTGACTTGCTACCCTTTTTTCTAATTTTGATGAATTGTAAGAGAATAAATCTAAATAACTTGCACTGGAACATCAAATTTTTGGAATTATACTAATGATGAGTTTTGAACCATTTGGTGATGGTTCTGTGTATTTGTTCAAGTAGTTGTTTTCTTGCAAGTTTAATGGATACCTTAAGTTTTTTTATTAATCATTAGTTTGAAAATTACCATTGCAGAAAGTACCTTATGTGTTTGTGACTTCAAAAGTTGAATTGGACGGTGCTTGTAAAGTGAATGGGGAAGATGATGTCATAGTTGGGAAACTTGTTTTGAAACATCAGGTTAGTAATTTTTGAATGTTAAGGCTTCCTAGTTGGATATTGTCACCAAAAAATGTATAGTTGACATTTTTACGCTTACTTGAGTCTTTCTTATGGACTTTGGCTTGATTTTGCCTAGATTTAATGTTGTAATGTGGCCAACACATTTCACATTAGGTCTTGGACCCTTGAGAATCATTAAGACTTCTAGGTTGTCTTGTAAAAGTGTTGTGAAGTGTTGTAACCCACTTTCACACTTTTCTGGGACCCTTTCATTATAATTTAAGCAAATAACCCATTTTATCCTTGCAAGTCTTATTTCAAAGTGTTGTAAAGAGTTGTAACAAGCTCTACACTTTCTAGACTTATCAATAAATAATTCAACCCTTTCTCATGTTTAAACTAATGGCCCTTAATGCACTTTACCTTACTTAAGTGTAGTTTTTAGGATATTCAGTTAGACCTTATTTGAAATGCACTTTGAATTTCCAAAGAGCCAATGAGTACCCTAGTGGGACCAAATTAAGCCACAGGGTGACTTAGTCCCCACTAGGCACAAAATCAAAATAATTTTAATTTCTTGGGAGATATTATTCTCTCTTACCCTTGAGGGTTGGTGATGTGTTAATTTTGGGAAATAATGGAAAATCAAGTATAAATAAAGGGTTTCTCCTCTCATTTTGACCCCCCCATTGATTCAAGCATTCATTCATTTAATCATTCAAGCAATTATCAAGAATTCAAGCACTCTAAACACTATCAAGTCATCCATTGGAGCACTTCATTGCATATCTTGATTACATCAAGGGTTTGGTAAGTTTATGACATTGCATGTTTGTTTATTTATCATTCTCTTCTTATTTCATTTTCATTGCTCAGAGTTTGATTACAAAGGTGGGGTTTAGGCAAGCCCTATGCCTCTAACCTTAACCATTTTCCCCACCTCTCTTTGCATGTGTGTTTGCAGGACCTTATATGGAATTTGTCAAAGAGAGAGAATTAGCCGAAAAGGTGTTTTTCAATTAAGTCCAAAGTCATCCAAAGTCAATGAAGCCCTAGGTGAAGCTTAAAGACTTCTTTATTTTGTTTTTACTGCTTGAGATTGGTCAGGTCTTTTATGCGAGGAAAACAAGAATTACAAGCCGAAGCTACAAAATCCTATGCCAAGAATTCCAAAAATTCCCGAGGTGGACTAAGTAGCCTGTGTGGGGTAGACTAACTATGGAAACACAATTGAGATTTTCACATTTTGAGTACTGTTATGCCTTGCATAACCACCCATTCTTTATTTTGAAACAAAATTGGTCCCCCTTTTGTTTTGTTTTGTCCTTTGGTTTTGTTTGGGTCTTAGGAGTTGTTCATTTTTCTTCTAAGTCATTGTTTCTTTTTGTCCGCTAGAACCGGAGTCGGGATGGAAACTAGACTTGAAACTTTTATTTTGGTTCCAAGTCCAGGTTTCATCCCAGTTTTAGGTCCACCCTCTTTCCTTGTTCTTTTCATTGTTTTTGATTGTGTCTTGCACTCTCGGGTCCTATTTCTCCTTGAGAGTTATTTATTAGTTTTCCTTATGTGTTGTTGCAGGAGTAAAAGCGGGCAGGAGTTGGAAGCAAGCAGAGCTTTGTAAGAATCCTAATTTTTGTTACCACCCAGGTCAGGCTCTTCTTGTTGTTTGCTTTGTGTTGTTTTAGTTGTGAATTGTTTTGGGTTGGGTCAATTTTGTTCGGTCCACTTCCATCGTGTTTGTTGTCTTATTTTTGTTTCTTGTTCCTTTGTTGGGAAGCGGAACCAAAATCAAACTAGAAACTTAAAAGTTCCAGTTTGGTCCCAATCTTGCCCTCGTTCCTTTGTTGTTTGTCTTTAGCCAGCGGGACGAGCCAAATTCAAAGTTCGATAGGAGGCTTGTTAAAACTTTCTTGTTTGTTAGGATCAAGGTCCGTGTTTGCCTACTTTTAGTGTTCACTTGGGTTAACTATTCATTGGCGTTGATTGCTCCACCTTCGACCTACCGCATTTATGGCATTAATTACAGCCTCCTCGCATGCGTGAAATGATTTTAAAATCTTAATTATGTTTAACTGGCTCATTATCTTTGTTATCCAAGTTGTTTAAGCAAGCTAGAGCCAGGAGATCTTCGAGAGGAGCGATTTGATTGTGAAGGCGTGTCGAGGAGCAAATTTTTATCAAGTTTCAGTCTTTCCTTGTGGGCGTTTTGAGGTAGGGTTTATTTTCCCTTCTTTTTCTGTTGTGCTTTGTCGTTTCTTTCTCGTGTTCTTACTCATTGTGTTTGGGCACGTTTGCAAAATCTTTTTTTGTGAGTTTTCACTCGTTTCTTGTTTTCTTTTGGTTGGTTTTTGTCTTCTTTTTTGTTTTCCTGTTCTGTTTTCTTTCTTTATGTTTGTTGTTTTTCGTTTGTTGTCACTTTTGTGACAAGTGCATTTTTTTGTGCCCTAGTTTCTAACTAGGGTATCATTTGGTTGGGTCCTTGTGTTAAATGCTTCTGGTTTTGTTTGGAGACCCTTTCTAATCATTTTTCCTTTTCGATTTTGTGATTTCCATGCTAGGTTTGTGATGCCCTAATTTTCTGAGTTGACATGTCATAGAAACTAGGGTTTGCTCGATGATCTTTGCAAAATATTTGGCCTTAGATTTTAAATTGGTCTTTGTACGGTTAAGAGGTGGGGTTAAGCCCCTCTATTTTGATTTCCTTGTAAACCCATGTGACCCAAGTCCTTAAATTCATGTGACCACACCTTCAAAGAATGTGCTCAATTTTTATGTTAAAAATAGTGGAAGCGGACTCGAGACTGAATTCATCCCGTTGATGTTTGCATTGGGGTTCATTCCCAAAATGATCTTGCTTCCAGTCATTGATAATTTTGGTCTCACACTTGCCCTTAAGCAAAGGTGAAACTGGAGTGGAGGTCGAACTTGGAGCTAGTGATTAGTTCCGGGTTTGGTTTCTATTCCGGTTCTCATCTTGGTCTCATCTTGGTTCCAATCCTGATTCCACTTTGTATTGAAATAGTTCCCTGTTCCTTATTCTTATGTGGCTTCACCTTTGATGAAGTTGAAATTTGACTAAGTATGAAAGTTTTCCTAAGGAGGTAGAGAAAGATGTTGATTGATGTATTGACTTTTATGCTTTTTTTTCATCTAATAAAAGAGTTTATTGCAGAGATTAGAAGATGTTGGGAGCTTCAAAAGAGGCTTCTCAAAGGACTCAACCTGCAAAAACTTCAAGGCAAGGAGCTAAGCTAGAGAAGATTAAAGTGGAGCAGCTCCCATACACTCTAAGATACAAACATAGGGAAGCTACTCTCAGTGCTAGCAAGGTTGATTCTGATTGGGCAAACATTACTAATACCAACTTGGGTTCATTTAGCTATGAGGAGTTGCTCTTGGAAACATTTGGTGAAGAGGTGATAGGGAGGACATAGAGAATTGTCCAATTTGGACTAGCACATGTCATTTTCCCCCTATCGGTCCAATGTCCTGAATTGATTTAATGACTACAACTGGGGCATACAATCCTACCACTAGGTAATGTGTGGATTTGCAAGGGAATGTTATTATTGAATTAACGCCCTAGATGATTAGATTTATGTTTAATGCTCCTATTCCACAAAATCCCAGGCAACTCAATGAAGGAAAAGCTCTCAAATTATATAGTGATAAAAAGGAGGCTAACAAAACTCATATGAACAAGAGTTGGATGAGAGTTGAGAAAAAGTATTTGGAAAAGCTTCTTGACTAGCCTAAAAGGGAAAACTTCTACAAGGAGATTTCAGATATAATAATGATGCTCTCTAGGGTGTTTGGGAAGAGGGATGATTCCCAATTTAAAGAATGGATGTTACCATTCATCCATACCATCCTTGATGGTAGGCAACAGTTTGATTGGCCTATGATTGTGTCAAATTGTATACATAATCAGATGCTTAGAGTGAGAGAAACCAAGAGTTTCTTCATGACCTCTTATGTAATCTATGCAACTGCCAGAAGAGGGATCTTTCCTAGACTCAATACAACTGTAGGTATATTGGGAGAGGCTCAAGGAAAAAAGAATGTATGGGATCACTATGTTCAAATTACCTTGCAAGCTTCTGAGTCACACTACAAGAGGGTTAATGATGCATTTCTATATGTTATCGTTAACCAGCTAACAAGAGATACTGGTTACAAATTGAGTAGAGAGGCCATGGCCTTCATCAATGAATGGGGACACTGGTATATCCAATACCCCAGATTTACCTATTTCAAATTAGCTGGTTTTGATGGCCACCCCCATCTACTGCCTAGGTGCTGCAGCAATAAAATTGTTTTAATGGAATTCATTTATCAAGCTCTAGCAGTCAATGTGAAGTTTGGTAATAAACATAATATTGGCTGTCATAAGTTCCCCATGAAGTTGGGTGAGTATAGTTGTCCAAACCTTGTGGCAGCTGAGGTAGTTTGTGATGAATTGATTCAGATGAAGTTGGGTTTGTATACTTCCAGGAAACATTTTGATCCTAAACACAGGATGCAGGGTTTGCTACCCACTGTCTTTGACAAACATTTCAATCTATTGGAGGACTTTTGGATGGATTTGTAAGATGAATATGATCTCAGGAGGAGAAATTATGAAAGACTATCTATCCCACTCATGGTTGAGTATGGGATAAAAGAGGACATCCCTGAGAAATTGTCAGATGATGGGGTAACTTTGGATCCCCAGTATGATGCAAAGAATATAGGCACCAAAGATCTTGATTCAATGGACTGGAATGCAGAAGAATCCATCGACATAAAACATATTGCGAGGTCAGTATTGGACAAAAGCATTCAATGGGTTATCATGAGGGTCAAGGAACCAGAAGCACAAATATCCAAGAAGAGGAAGGCTACATGAACCACCCAGTATAAAAGGAAAAAAAGAAGAATGCCTCCTAAAGGGCCTTTGGAATTTCTCCCTCCCAATTTAGGAGAGGAGATTGTTGTTCAAGATCTTCCTGAGGTACAAGGAGGAGAGGCCATTACAGAAGTTGATGCCTCAACATCTGTTGCAGCAGAAGCATCCACTCAACCTCTTGTTACAAAGCAACCAAGTGAGGAGATGCCCATAGGAACCCTCCATAAGGAAGCTGAGTTATTGAAGGAGAAGGAGCCCGAAATAGAAATTCGTGATATTGACACAAACTTTGAGGCTACTCCATCTGACAAAGAAACTCATATGGTGGCATCTCTTGATGTAACTGATGATGTAAGGACTCAATATGTTTTAACTGAAGAAGATCAATGGAAATTTTTTTAGGAAGCTAAAAGGGAAGTAGATGCCAAGGCACAAGCTGAGGCACTAGCTAAACAATAGGATATTGATGCTAGAGCACAATTTGATACATTAGCCAAGCATAAAGAATTGGAAGCTAAAGTCAAGGTTGATGAATTGGCCAAGCAGGAGCTCAAAATGAAAGAGGAAAGAGATAAATTGGCTTTGCAACAGAAAAATCATGACCTTGAGGAGGAGAAGCTTGCTCAAAGAAGAGAGAAAGAAGACCTTGAGGCTAGATTTAAGGCTATGGAAGAGGCCCACAGAAAGAAAGAAGAGCATGCACGCCTGGAGAGGGAGAAAGAGGCTGAAGAACTTGCTCAATATGAGAAGTCCAAAGAAGCATGGGACTATGTCGAGAAACTGAAAAGGCAAAGAGACCAAATGTATGAGGAAAAGAAGTTCGAAGAAGAATGTTTGAAGAAGGAGTTGGAAGCCAAAATATTGCAAGAGAAAAAAGATAAGAGGTTGAAAAGCTTGCAAAAGAAGAGGCACAAAGAGAACAACAGAATGTGCAAGAGGTTGACTCTCAACCTAAGAACACAATATTGCAGCCCTTGTCTTCTGCCACTGTTGCTTCTTCTTCAGCACAAATAGTCACTATTCCTACTACTCCTACATGGTTGAAGCTTGACTTAGAGAAGAAACAGATAGTTGAACCACAACCTCTCAATTGGGATGAGATGATGAAGGAGATTGAGAAGGAAAGACCCAAAAAGAAGGCTCAAGTTCTTCACTCCACCAAGCTCACTGATACAGGGGAAATTATTGTTGAATGTGCAATTCTAATGGTGGATAAGAATAGGGATGATATGCAAATGACTGATTATCAATTGGGTACTGTGAATTTGGGGAGACCTACAAGAAACCAACAAATGAATTTAATTGATATTGTAGCTTCCTCTACCAAATCTAGAATGATTAAATACAAGTACAAGAAAGATGAGCTTAAAGCTCAATTGGACCAGTTGCACAAATTTCTAAAAGATGTCTCCACTCCAATTTCTCAACAAGTTGTTGCTCCCAAATCCCCAATTTTACTAACAAAGAAGGAAGTTGATGACTTGGTGCAAATGAGGAGTAAGGTGGGGATGCTTGATAGATGGATTAATAGACTCCATCATGAGGTTGTTGAAGTGTTAACTTACAGTTTCAAGGTTCATGAAGCAACACTTGAGGTGGTAGGAGATATGAATCAACATGCTGAAAATATAGAAAAGTAGGATGAAGAGTACAAAAAATATATTAAAAAGCTTAAGGACATCAACAAAGTGCCCAAGTCAACTCTCCTAGAGCAGTCAATTCTTGAAGAAGACAATACAAATTTTGTTGAGAAGATTGTGAGTACAATTAGACTCAAATCCAAGTTCATCTATGAGCATAAGAATGAGGTTCAAGAAGCAAGCAAAGACTTGAACGAGCGAATTGATGAATTAGAGGCAGTAGTTTCCATTTTGGTCAACGTGGACATCCCAATCAAAGAGAGTCTTCCTTTGGACAAGTTGAGGGAGAAGTGGAGTAGTAGATTTGAAGAGGTAATGAAAAAAGGAGATGATGGAGAAGATTTGTTATTGGATAGATTCATGGATATCAGGGAAGAAGTAAAAGCTGCCAAAAGAGAACTAATCAAATTGAAGGATATGCAAGAATATGCCTCAGTAGAGTTAAAGAGGATCAAATTTGAAGTCAATTGGTTAGATGGGCCTGATTTAGATATCCTTCAATAAGTGTTCTCTAGTTATGATGAGTATATCATGGACCAAGCAACACAGGAGTAAGCTGGCAGCATAACATTCTCCTCTTGACACCACATCCTCTCTTCTCCTATTTTGTAGGATTTGACACAAGTTGGACTCCAATTCCCATTCCTCAGTTTCACCTTCTCTCTTGGGCATCATAATTTTGTGTAGCAGAGCAGTCAAGCCTTGATGTAACTGAAGATCAATAGTCTAGTTTCTTCATGTAGTCCTGGTTCCTTAATTTGTGGATTTGAGTTTTGATTGAGAGAAACTTGTGCATAACATCTCTATATGTACTTTTGAGCTCTATTTTGTAAAGGTCGACTCATTGAAGAAAGATTAGCCACCTAATGGTAGCAATAGGAATAATAGTCTTAGAATTTCATAATTGTTAGCAAGATACTTTGAAAAAGTTTAGTTGAACTTGGATACAATTTTACAGTTTTTATACAATTTATATGTTGTTAAGTTTGGACCTCTTTGATAAAGTTAATGAATCATAATCAATATGTATGCCAGTGATTTTTTGTGCCTAAATGTTTTCTATTTGATGAGAATCAATAAAGGAAACCGGATTCAAGATTATCTCATTGAATTATCTGTGATGAAGTTGCTATTATATCTATTTGATTTGTGTTTTAATGATGAGTGAATGATTTGTTTCAAGTTTTGAAGTAAAGTTTAGTGAATGGTTGTGATTGTGAATTAGCACTATGAATGTATGCAGTGGTATGGATTATTCTATGGATTGCATCATGTTGTGGTTTTTTATTTGGTAAAAAAAGCACTCATTATTGATATGCATGTCTAGTTATTAAGAAGTTTCATTCATGTTCTTTTATTTTAAAGCTTCGATCTATCTTTTTATTTTTATTTGAACACCCCCCCTCCCCCAACGTAGGTTAGTTGATCTAATGCAGTTTTGTTCCTTATTACCAACAAAGGCCCCTTGAACATTACAATTACATTGACCATTGAGCAATATCAACATAGTTGAGAACCAACTACTAGGACCTTAGGAGTTAGATTACTATATGTTATCTTTCTTTTTAGGAGAAATAGAATAGAGATATTCTATTTAATGTTGTTGTGTTGTTTTGACCATCAACAATACCCATTTGGCATATTCCTGTTTCGGTAGATTTTCCCCAAAACTGGACTAAGTCGCCCAACTTGGCGTAAGTGTCCTAGTCAACTCTGTAGGATTCCAGAGCTTCTCTGCATTAGATTCTATATTCTAGGTGCACCTCTCCAATTTTGTTTAATTTTGTTATCATTTACTTGCATTCTTAGGTGTTTTTGCATACATCACTCTATTTTCCAACACTTTGCATTTCTTAGGTTTAACATTAATAATCATCTTTCCTTTTCAGTTCATTGCATTGAACATAATTATTAGGAATATTGCATCCATTTTACATTAATCTTGAAGTGGACATTAGCATTTTGGGCCCATTTCTCTCCTTTTAGGTGAAAAACCTAGAAGAGTTAGAGCACCTTGGACACCCCAAAATTAGTGTCCTGAGATATCAAATATATTTGTCATCAAATTAATTTGGAATTTATGTATAAATGGATTCTTTAATAGTGTAGGTCTTCTTGAGACAACACATGAACCAGGGTTGACGAAATTTTTGTTGTCCAAGTCCAATGGCATTCTTGGGCTTGGTTTCTAGGAAATTTATGATGATAGTGTTGTTCCATTTTGGTTAGTGTTGATAGCCTTCATTCTATAATATTTCAACTTCATTCTATAATCTGAGTGCATCACCTTTCTTAAATTTTGAACAAGGTTCTGAAATCAAGGGTTCAATATGCATATTTTAGGCCTATGTTGAACACTTTGTTTAAGGCATTTGTTGACAAGGCTACAATTTTTTAATTGATTTATCTTTCTGCTGTGTTTGGACTTTCTTTTGTAAACTTTCAATATACAATGCACTTTTATTCTTCTTGAATTGAGACTAATATTAATTTTTTTGGTTGTATTGAGGCATAGTTTCATTCATGGAGGAAAAGGCAACAACGGCGTTGCTCATATCGGATGACATGTTGCATATAAAGGAGGAAATATTCTAGCTAAGTTATTGTTGACTGCATTGAAGGAGAAAGCTTCATATATGGGACACGATCAACACTCTCCTTGGATTCTACATGTTAGAACTTGCTCCAAGAAGATTTCCCACATTGTAGAAGTTTTAGGAGATGAAATTAGGGGCATGTGCTCACATTGAACTAGGGCTTCAAGCATGTGTTTCCATCATTGCAAAAGTCTTTTGGAGAAGTTCCTTTTTTGTAGTCATTTCTCTACAATATTGTAACTTAGATTTTAAGTCTTGTGACTGAAAATAACAATTGTAATACT
>VDFB02029129.1:0-39334 GCA_007258455.2 Sequoia sempervirens
AAACACCCCAATTCAATCCTATCAATTCTACTCCTCCTCCACCTAATCCAACATTCCTATCCTATCAACAACCACCATACTATGAACGCCAACAACCCCTATCCTCATTACAAAATCCACTACAACAACCGCTATATCAAAAACCACAATAACAACCTCAAGTTCCATCCCAACCTCAACAAAAAACTCCATCACAACCCTAAGGGAACCCATCATCTCAATATGAACCACAACCACTACATGTATTTTCCAATCTTACACCTCACTATTTTTTACCTCGTTATCATCAACATCCCCAATCTTCATCTTTAATGGAGCTTTCCATACATGATTAATATTATTATCCACCTCCACCTCCTACTACTCCATGTTAACAATACCATCCACAACAACAACCTCAGCATCAAACGTGCATCAATCCACAACAACCCCCATGGGTACCTTTCAACAATAGTCCAATCCACAACCACCACCATAGAATCCCCAGCAAAAAACATACAACTACCAAACTAATCCATCCTACTACCAAATCCCTCCATCACAACCTCCTCCATCTTATGGAGGTATTACACAAGCCCCACCATAATATCAACCACCACCATCATCATATTATCAACCCCCACCATCACAACAATCATATTTGAATCAATATCAACAACCGTTGTCTTATCTTCAACCCCCATCCACGTACATTCATCCACCCCTTGATCAATCTATTCCACCACCACCACCATATAATTAATATGTTCCTCAAGATCAATCCAATCTGATGGTTCTTCCACCATCAACACCTATGAAAAAATAATGGGAGGAAATTAAAGTTCTATTGAAGTACTTAGAAGCAGGAAACTCATCCAAAAAGTCCTTTAAGTTTGATGACATGTTTCCATATCCATATGATGCATCAATTTCCACTACACCCTTCCCTAAACATTTTGAAATTCTGAATTTTTACAAGTATAAGGGAAGGGGAGACCCACAAGATCATCTAATGGAATTCTATATGAACTATCAAGAGGTTTTATATAATGATATCTATCTCCTACATTTGTTTCCTTGTAGCTTAGGGGGACAAGTGTTAGAGTGGTTTTTGTACCTTCCTTGTGGGTCTATTTCTACCTTTTCTAATTTATAAAAAAAAATTGTGATGCATTTCTCCTATAACTTAGATAAGGATGTTGATACCATGGACCTAATGAAAAAAAAAAGCAAAATGCCGGTGAGACATTTTCCAGTTATCTGCAAAGGTGGTGAGCCCAAGCCAGTCATCTTAAATGTATCCTTCCTAAAAAGGAATTGGTCAATATCTTTGTTGAGAATTTACATTTTGAGATGTTTTATCACTTGCATATTCATTGTGTTTCCACCTTCATATAGCTCTTAGAGAAGGGAGTTACTATCAAAAAATCCCTTATCGCCAAGGGTCTTGTCAAAATCTATAAGGACGATAAAGATAAATAGTCTAATGATAAGTCCTACTATTGGAACAAAAATAAGAATACAGTCAATGATGGTGTCATTGATACCAAGCATGTCCAAGTAGCTAACACCTCCTAATAGCATCAAAACACTCCTAGTAAACTAATATCCAATGACATAGCTATGCCTCCAAGGGCACCACATCCTCCCACTCAATCCAATCAACCAAGTCAAGGGAATGACAAACATACCTTTACTCCTTTAGGAGAATCCTTAGACACAATCTTTAGAAGGTTGGTTCAAGTGAACAAAGTTGTATATCTAGTTACCCAACCCTTTGATGAGTCTAAACTGAAGCTAAATTGGTACAAGGATGATGAGTATTGTGATTACTATAAGATTAATTGTCATTATACAAACAAGTGTATGAAGCTCAAGAATTATATCCAAGATCTTATTGATCTGGGAGATATTATTATTTAGGTAAGACAATCTACCTCATATAATGCTTAGTTGAAAATATTTCAAAATACTTTCCCTAAGCACAATCAAGGCCCCAACTCATCCAATACAAATAGTGGACCCAATGGCCAAAGTAGCAACACTAAGAATATAATCTATACTAAGGTTCCTTTTAATTATACTAATATGGTTGGTTGTATCACACAAGTAGATCCATGTGTTTCCATGATTTGTGTTAAAGGAAAAGACCCTTAATGTGTTGTTACCACACATAGAACTCATATATTGATTTCAGGCCCATCCACATCATCCCAACCACCTCCTATAAACAAACAATACAATATTCTTGTTCATCTAGGAAAGACTCCATCATAAATATCTATCCTTGATTTGTTAAATTCTTCCCCTATGCATCAAGAAATTCTAACCAAGGCTTAACATGACACCCATGTGCCCAATGATATAGATCCTACTAAATTTCAAGATATTGTAGGACACATATCATCTACTTATCAATTGGGATTTATCCAAAACAATATGCCTCCTATTGACCCAGCTCATAACCGTGCTCTCCATATAGAGGTCCTCATTGCTAGGTATAGGGTTAAATGAGTCTTGGTAGATAATGGGTCAAAATTAAACTTATGTACATTAAAGTTCATTAAATAGCTGGGGTACACTCATATTGATTTAGATAATCAAGTGATTAGCATTAACACCTATGACAGTGCAGAGAGAGATTCAAAAGGCACTATTTTACTTCCTATTCAAGTTGGACCAACAATACAATATAAAACTTGTAATTTTATTGATCTTGACCTACCATACAATCTCCTCCTAGGCTGTCCATGGTTACATGCCATGCAAGTTGTTCCATCCACATACTGTCAATGCCTTAAGTTCCCACATAATGACATTGAGGTCACCATTCAAGTCGATCCACATTCTTCTGAGTACTAGAATTCTCTTGAGGCTTCATCGCTCTTTACCAAAATTGTATTGGAGTTGAAGTTGGACATTCCAATACTACTTCATCTTCATCCTTTCTCAGTCCCAACAACCTTTTTTAATCTTCCACTCCCTCTTCCACACTTGAATCTTCTATTGCTAAGGTCAAGATCATTAACTAGGGATGTGGAGAATATGAAATGTGTATTGAAATCAATGTGGGCACAATGCCACCTTCTCCATGCACTTATGGATGACCATCAAGACCAACACAACACCAAGAACCGAAAACCAAGACTATAAGATCTAAGAATGTGGGTTCTACTACCTTTCAATCCATAGGAACCTTAGCACAAGAGAAACTTGATGATGACATTAGTCAATGGGTATCAAAAGAAGAACCTAATCCTTCACCTCCTATCCTAGAATATTTCCAAGAGGTTTATCCACAATCGCACAAATTGGAACAAAAATTTAATTATTAGAGAGGATGATTTGGGGTGAATGAACAAGGAAATCACAAATTGATTGATCCAATAGTATGCCCAAAACACCAAGGCCTTATTTATGATTGAAAGGAATTTTTTTTGCATCATTAGCTAGTACATCGAATAATATTAATGCAGAAACCACTATCATTGAAGACATCCTAGAAGAAGAAACCATCATACTCTCCTACAATGACTTGTATGTCTCATCACTATTTGAATCAACCTCCATCTTCACTATAAGCCTTTCCCTTGGCCACCTCAAGCTAATAGATTGGGACCAACGAGGTACAACACCCATCAATGCTCCCCCTTTTGAAGAAGACTATGTACATGTTATGGGATTAGAAGAATATTATGGTATCTACTTTAGGGAAGATGAGCACCATAACCGAAAAAAATAGAAAACAAAAAAATGACAAAGGATATTCTAGTGAAAACCTTTTTGAGGCACTTTTAGATCCATCAAAAGTAGAAATAAAGGGTGTATCCTCTAGTGAGAACCTCCTTGAGGTGTTAGAGGATGAGGATGTTCATCTTCCCCTTATGGATACTCAATGGTTTGACATATCTTCTATTTTAATTGAGGAAACAAGAGGGATAAATCTAGGTATCAAGGCTGAACCAAAAATTACATATGTATCCAAATCTTTGACTGAAGATGAATACTAAGTGTTTTCCAAGTTGTTCCAAGAAGGATTCATCAATTTTTCTTGGGATAATTCTAATATTCCTAGAGTGGAACCTACACTTGTCACGTACCACCTGGATGTGCATCTAGATGTGAAACCTATGAAAAAAGCTATGCAATATGCATCGACAAGTGTCCTTACTTGTCAAAGTTAAGTTGGAGAAACTATTGGTAGTTGGATTTATCAAGCCTATTGACTATTCTGATTGGATCTCCAACATTGTTTCTACAACAAAGCCCACTAGGTGCATTCATATATGCATTGATTTCAGAGATCTTAACAAAGCCTATCCCAAAGATGACTTCTCATTGCCTAACATTGACATTATTTTTTATCTTATAGCGAGTCATGCCATGCTATCCCTCATGGATGACTTTTCTAGCTATAATCAAATTAAGATTGCAACTAAATATCAACATAAAATAGCTTTGACCACTTCTTGGGGAACCTTCTACTATAATGCCATGCCCTTTGGTTTGAAAAATGCATGAGCTACTTATCAGCATGCCATGGCAATTATTTTTCATGACCTTGTTCATATCATAATGGAGTATTATGTAGATGAAAAATTAGGCAAGTCAAAGACTAGAGAAGAGCATCCCAAGACCCTGACACAAATATTTAACAAAGTAGAACAATATTAGTTGAGATTAAATCCTAAGAAATATGTCTTTGGTGTCACTTTAGGTAAACTGTTGGGATTTATTGTATCTAGATGCGATATGGAATTTGATCTAGCAAAAGTCAAAGCTATTGTGGAAATTCCCCCACCAAAGAATCTAAAATAATTGAGAAGTCTACAAGGAAAGTTATAGTAAATTTGGTGTTTATAGCTCAACTTGCAGACAAGTGTCAACCATTCACTCATCTCCTTCGTAAGGAAATGACCTTCAAATGGAATTTAGAATTCCAATAGGGCTTTGATAAGATTAAAGAAGACCTTGCCAACCCACCCATTCTAATGTCCCCTATTGTAGGAAAACCATTATTGTTGTATATTTCAACTACATTTGTTACACTGGGGGCACTTTTGGCTCAACATGATGAGAATGGGAAATAAAGGGCCATCTACTATATCAGTCGCACACACATTGGGTATGAAATCAACTCTACTCCCATGGAAAAATATTATCTCACAATTATCTTTAGCTCCCGAAAGCTTTGTCATCATATGCTTAGCCACTAAATCAAGTTAATATCCAAAGTGGATCCACTTAAGTATTTGTTGTATAGAACATCATTGACTAGTAGAATGGCTAAGTGGGTTATGTTATTGAGTGGGTTTGACATAGAATATGTGGATATAAAGGTAATCAAGGGACATATTATTGTTGATCAGTTAGTTGATGCTCCTCTAGATGATGCATATCCTTTGGTAGCTAAATTTCCTAATGAGTAAATGTTTACCATTTCAAAAGAAGACACATGGAATCTCTACTTTGATGGGTCTTATACACAAAATGGAGTTGGTGCAAGAGTACTCTTTGTCACCCCTCGAGGTGACTTCATCCCTAAGCCATTCATATTGGCATTCCCATGCACAAAAAATATTATAGAATATGAATCTTTAATTATTGTTTTAAGAATTATGGTCAAGTGGAACATCACTTGTTTACATGTTTATGGGGATTCACAACTCATAATTAAATGGGTTAATATAAATTTTAGACAAAAGACGTCAAGCTTCTCTCATATAAATGCATGATTAATGATTTCAAGAAATACTTTGGCAATATATAGTTTGAGAAAGTACCTAGGTTGTAGAATAAGGTTGTTGATGTCATGGCTACAATTGGGTCTCTCATAGGCATGCCTCATGATCGCACTAACTATGAGTTTTTAGTTGAGATATTATTGGTCCCAACATATGAAATTCCTGAAACTAAGATGGTGTGTGAGATTTTTGGTCCCTAATCTCCTTAGCATCATTAAATTTACACATACCTTCATGATAATACCCTCACATCTAATTTAACCTACAGTCAACATAAATCCTTTATCCAATGCACTGTTCGATATACTATCCTAAGAGACAACCTTTATCATAGAGGGTATGATGGTACTCTTCTTCAGTGTCTAAATGATTCAGAATCAAAGTTCACATTACAAGAGGTGCATAGTGGTGTTTGTGAAGCACATACTAATGGAATGGCCTTGGTGAAAAATCTTCTTAGAACTAGATATTATTGATTGAAAATGGAACATGATTCTTGAGAGTTTATCAAGAAGTGTGTGCCATATTAGCAACATGTAGATTTAATCCATGATCTTGTGCAATATTTACAACTGATCTCCTCATTGAGGCATTTTTTGCATTGGGGTTTGGATATAATTGGGAAGATATACCCCCTCATCTAATGGCCATACCTTCATTATTACTGTCACCAAGTATTTTACCAAATGGGTGGAAGTAATTCCACTCTCCCTCATCACTGAAACCAAGATATCCAAATTAATCTTATACCATATTATTTGTAAGTATGGTATTCCCTCCACCATCATATCCAACAACAAAAATTCATTTAAAAACTAGTATGTGAGACACTTGTGCAAAACATTTCACATCCAACATCACTGGTCTACACATTATTACCCTCAAGGTAGTGTCCAAGCTGAAGCAACAAATAAAAAATTGATCAAAATCTTGAAAAAGGTTGTCAATAATACTGGTTGAGATTGGTACCTTCATCTCAATCCTACCCTTTGGGCCTACCACATCTCCATTTGTACCCCAATCGGTGCTACTCCATATTCACCGATATATGGTGTTGATGCTATCTTATTGATTGAGGTTGAACTCCTATCACTTTGTATCTCTTTGAAGTGTTTGGATTAAGGTGTCTCAACCTTAGAGTCCTAATATTGATTTAATTGATGTAATTAATGTATTTATTTTTATTATTTAATTGCCTATGGTTTCATGTCATTAATTGAGACCCACTAGCTGGGTGACATCCTCGTTGGAGGTGACTGGATGACACATCATCATCCCAAGTGGACATAGGTGTCTCACTTTGGAATCTATGAAATATGAAAGATTCTATGATGTTTCATAAGGCATATTTGAATGCATGGGTGAAAGTTGGCACCCAAGTTGGGTTATGACAAGATGTAAGAGAATCAACTATTTTTAGTTAGTTATGACAGATTCTCTTATAGCTGTAAGTGTTGTCAACTATGAAAAATTCTATGATAGTTGTAAGATGTGTAAGGCATCTGTCATAGCCTATTTTTAGCATATTCTAGGCACTAAATCTTGGAAGAAGACTATTTTCATGTTTGACAAGTGTAAGGGGTGTAAGAGAATGTTGTACATGTGTCCAAGTGCATGTTTAAGGCATTGAATATTTTTCCTTTTGGATTTGGATGCCCCTCACCTTCTAGATTCTTCTTGAAGCTTGTATGACTATATTTATTGAGTGCCTTGTGTTGTAGAATGCATAGTTTTTTTGTAGGTAATGAAGTGCTACTAATATCACTCCAAACCAGGTGTTTGTGTTGAAGCACTTGTTGAAGAAGCTAGTACTTGGTGATATCTTGTAACCATTATTTGAAGTAATAGAGAAAGTATTGTGCTTTTGGAGGGTGTATTTTTTACCCGAAAGGGTTTTCCCCATGTATATTTGGTGTCACTATTTTATACATTCTTGTTGTTCTATTTACATTATTCTATGTATGTGCTTCTCTTATTGTAACAGTAAAAGGTGTTAAAGGAATTTTTGTGACTCTCCTCTGATTAGATTAGTGTGGGAAGCTATCTCTACTCACCTAGCTTCCTTTTAGTTGATATCAAAGCATTGGCTAGCCTTGGTTCCTTTGTTGGGTAGAAGGTTTTTTTGAGCTAATCTCTGTTTCAATGAAAGTTTTGTAGAAATGTCTATTTCGTAACCTTGTTGTAGGAAAGAGATGGTAGGCACATCTAGGAGGATTGAGATGGAAAAATTTAATGATGGTAATTTTGAGTTATGGAAGCTCAAAATGGAAGACATGTTAGTAGACTGAGACTTATGGCTTACAATTTCTAGAACCAAACCTTCATGCATGAAACAAGAGGATTGGGATCTCATGGATAGGAAATCCATGGGTCTTATTAGACTCTATTTGGATAATTCCATTCTCCTAAATGTCCATGAAGAGAAAACTTATGCTTCTCTGTGGAAGAAGCTTGGTGATGTATATTAGGATAAATCCCTAGTAAACAAGCTTTTCCTAAGAAATAAGATGTATTCTCTAAAAATGGAAGATGAAGGATCCACTACAAATCACCTGAACTCTTTTATCATGTTGGTTGAACAACTAGGTTTTGTTGGAGATAAAATAGATGAACAAGACCATTACATACTCTTTTTGTGTTTATTTTCAGACTCTTGGTATCACTTGGTAATGGCTATTGGAAGCACTACTTCCACCTTCAAGATGGATGAGGTTGTTGCCTCATTACTATTTAAGGAGATGCGAAGGAAGTCTTCTGAGGTGGCCAAGGAGGCCTTTGCAGTCTTTGGTAGACGAAAAGAGAGAAGCAAAAAGAAAGACAAGAAATCTAAGTCAAAGTATCTAGGGAGATCAAAGTCTCCTGGTAAGAAGTCTAAGGAAAAATGTTGGAATTGTGGTGAAATTGGCCACATTTGGAAAGATTGAAAGGAGGAGAAGAAGAAAAACAAGTCTTTCTCCAATTTTGAATCTAAGAATTCATCCCAAGATGATGGAGAAGCATTTATTGCAGCCTTAGCAGCCCATGCATTAGATGATGTGTGGTTGATAGATTTGGGTGCATCCTTTCACATGTCTTCTCATAGGGATTGGTTCTCGAAGTATGAGGAGTTCGATGGTGGAGAGGTGTACCTAGGTGATGAATCTTACCTAAAGATTGTTGTCTATGGAAGAGTCAAAATCAGATTTCCTGATGGAAGAGTGAAGGGGATTGATGGTGTCTTTCATATCCCAAGTTTGGCATGAAACCTACTTTTTTTAAGTAAACTAAATGATTCGGGAGTGCAAGTTGTTTTCTCTAGTGGAGGATGCAAGATGATAAGAGGAGCTATGTTGTTGGCTAAGGGTTTTCATATTGGGACTTTGTTTTAGCTTGATACATGCATTGTACAATGTAATAGTTCTTCTAATGTACTGAAGGAGAGATCTTTGGATTCTTCATCCTCACCATTAGATTGTGCAAATAAGAAGTGTGTTGCAGCTACATTCGATGGTCATGCATTTTGGGTACCTAAGGGTGCTCATTCCATGGAAATGAAGCTTCTTTCAGAGAAGCCAATGTTATGGCACCAATGACTTGGTCACATTGGTGAGAAGGGTCTTAGAACCCTAAAAAATAAGAGCCTTACTAAAGAACTTGATGGTTGTAATCTCAAGTTCAACTTTTGTGAACATTGTGTATATGAAAAAAAATACTGTGTTTCTTTCTACTCTAGTTCTCATAAGTTTTTTGGGGTTTTGGACTAGTACATTTAGATGTTTCTAGTCCTATGAATGTTTCTTCATTATCAAAATCTATATATTTTGTTTCTTTCATAGATGATTATAGTAGAAGAACATTCATTTGTTTTCTCAGAAGTAAAGTTAAATTCTTTAGTCACTTTAAGGAGTTTAAGGCCTTGGTAGAAAATCGGACTATCAAAAAGATTAAGTGTTTGAGAATTGATAATGGTGGTGAGTTTTGTTCTATAGAGTTTGAAAAGTTCTATAAGGAGCACAAGATTGAGATACATAAAACAACTCCCTAAACTCCATAGAAAAATAGAGTTGTAGAGAGGATGAACATAACATTGATGGAGAGGGCTGGGAGTATGGTGAGTGGTGCTTGCCTTGAGAAAAAATTTTGGGCTAAAGTAGTAGCCATTGAATGTTATTTGATCAATAGATCTCCTACATCAGTGCTTGTTGGTAAGACACCCGTGGAGGCATGGTCTGGTAAAAATCCTTTGATGAGACATCTCAGAGTATTTGGTTGTGAAGCTTACACTTATGTTTCGATTGAGAAGAGATAAAAGTTGGAGAATAAGGTTGGTAAGTGTGTCTTTATCGACTATGGTGTCGATGTAAAAGGGTACAAGCTTTAACATCTAGAAGCTCAGAAGGTTCTCTACAGAAGAAGTGTGATATTCAGAGAGATGAAGCCTTCCTCTATCAAGCTACAACCAGAGAAAGAGGAGAAACAAAAGGAGGTAGTGTAGATTCCACCTACTCTGAAGAAAGAAGAACCAAGTACTCCTGTTGGAACTGATGATGAGGAGATATCAAGTAGCTTTAAAATTTATGAAGAAGGAGAACCTCAACCTTAACCTTTGAGGAGTTCTACATGAGTTAGGCAGCAACCAAAACGGTTTGTATATTATTTATTGGATTCTAGTTGCATATTTGCCTCGATTACTAATATTGATGAGCCTAGGATGGTTAGAGATGCATTAGGTATGAATGATTCAAATTCCTAGATGTGAGTCATGGATGAAGAGATGGCTTCTTTAAACAAAAATAAGACTTGGGATCTAGTACATTTTCCCATTGGACATAAACGTATTGGTTGTAAATGGGTTTTCAAGAAAAAGTGTGGTCCTGATTGCATTGTTGAGAAGTATAAGGCATGGTTGGTCACTAAGGGTTTTTCCTAGGTGGAGGGAATTGATTATAAGGAGATATTCTCTCCTATAGTGAAGCTGACATCTATCTAGCTTCTATTGTCACTTACAACTGCATATGAATTAGAAGTGGAATAGATGGATGTGAAGAAAACATTCCTTCATGGTGATTTGGAGGAAGAGATATACATGTCACAGCCAGAGGATTTCATTGAAAAGGTAAAGAAAATTTGGTTTGCAAAAAAAAGAAGTCTCTTTATGGTATGAAATAGTATCCTAGAATGTGGTATCAAAATTTTGATACCTATGTGTTGTCATTGGGCTTTCAGAGATCTAAATTTTACCATTGTGTATACTTTAAAACTGATAATGGTCGCATTCTCATTATTTTCCTATATGTAGATGATATGTTGTTTATTGGGAATGGTAAGAGTATGATTTTAGATTTGAAGTTTCAATTGTCATCATAGTTTGAGATGAAAGACCTAGGTGTAGCTAGGTACATTATGGGAATGGAAATAATGAGATATAGAGCTAATAGAAAGCTTTGGTTAATCTAGAGCAAGTATGTGAACTTAGTGTTAGATAGATTCAACATGGTGGTAGTTAGTTGTTCATGTGATGCAAGGGACAAAGCTTTTTGTGAATGACTATCCAAATTCTCCTAGTGAGATGGAGGACATACCAAAGTACCATATGTGAGTGTAGTTGCTAGTCTGATGTATGTAATGGTGTGTAGAGACCAGAAATTTCCCAAGAAGTGGGAGCCTTTAGCTATCTTATGGCTAATCTTGGACAAGTTCATTGGGATGCAGTTAAGAGAGTGTTCAAATATTTATGAAGTACTTCTGAGTATGCCTTGTGTTTTCATGGTTATCCTACTAGACCTCAACATTCTGTGAACATTTGAGGATATGTGGATTTATATTGGGTAGGTGACATTGACAACAAAAGATCCACCAATGGTTATGTGTTTATGATGTTTGGTGGTGCTATCAGTTGGATGAGTAAGTGGAAAGCTATAGTTATATTTTCCATGACAGAGGCAGGGTATATGGCAGCCACTCATGCTTGTAAGGAAGCTATTTGGCTTAAGAGATTGCGTTATGAATTTTTTTTAGATTCAAGATATATTATTCTTTGTTGTAACAATTAAAGTGCAATTTTTCTAGCAAAGAATCTTACCTTCCATGCTAGAACAAAGCACATTGATGTACAAAATCATTTTGTTCATGATATGGTAGAAGGTGGAAAGGTGAACCTGGAGAAGGTTGACACTTTGTTGAATGTTGTAGATGCACTAAAAAAACCAGTGAGCATAGAGAAGTTTAGATGGTGTTCCAATTCCATGGGCCTTAGGGCCCTAAACAGATGATTCAATATTACTCTTGGAAGGTCTTTGATGAGTGGGATAATGTTGGGATTAAGGTGTCTCAACCTTAGAGTCCTAATATTGATTTAATTGATATAATTAATGTATTTATTTGTATTTTTTAATTTCCTATGGTGTCATGTCATTAATTGGGACCCATTGGCTGAGTGTCATCCCCATTGGAGTTGATTGGATAACACATCATCATCCCAAGTGGACACAGACATTCCACTTTGGAATCTATGATATATGACAACTTCTATGATGCGTCATAAGGTATCTTTGAATGCATGGGTGAAAGTTGGCACCCAAGTTGGGTTATGACAAGATGTAAGAGAATCAACTATTTTTAGTCAGTTATGAAAAATTCTCTTACTGCTATAAGTGTTGTCATCTATGATAGTTGTAAGATGTGTAAGGAATATGTCATAGCCTATTTTCAACATATTTTAGGTGCCAAAGCTTGGAAGAAGAATATTTGTATGTTTGACAAGTGTAATGGGTGTAAAGGAATGTTTTACATGTATTCAAATGCATGTCTAAGGCATTGAATATTGTGCCTTTTGGATTTAGAATCCCCTCACCTTATAGATACTTCTTGAAGCTTGTATCACTCTATTTATTGAGTGCCTTGTGTTGTAGAATGCATAGTTTTTTTGTAGGTAATGAACTATTGTCAGTATCACTCTAGAACAAGTGTTCGTGTTGAAGCACTTGTTGAAGAATCTTGTACTTAGTGATATCTTGTAACCATTATTTGAAGTAATAGAGAAAGTAATATGCTTTTGGAGGGTGGGTTTTTATACTCAAAAGGGTTTTCTCCATGTATATTTGGTTTCACTATTTTATGCATTCTTTCCATTCTATTTCCATTATTCTATTTATGTGCTTCTCTTATTGTAACAGTAAAAGGTGTTTCAAGAAAATTTTGTGACTCTCATCTTATTAGATTAGTGTAGGAAGCCGTTTTCACTTACTTGGCTTCCTTTCATGAAGAACTTGATTGATGATGAGGAGTATCATGTTGCCTACTTAAGTTGGTTAGAGCTTCTTGATGAATGATACCTTAAGGCTTACAATCACCTACAAGCCTATCAACATCAACTTAAGAGAAGCTACAACTAGAAATTCCATCCCTAATAGTTTTAGGTTGGTGATCTTGTGCTTAAAGAGAATCAACGTACTCAGCAAGACCAAGAAAAGAAAGGAAATTTTGAAGCTAATTGGTTGGGTCCCTATGTCATTATAGCTAAGAATTGTTCTAGGGAATATCAACTTGCTACACCCAAGGGGGGACCCATGTAAGAACCCATCAACATTTTCCACCTCAAGTAGTTTCATACCTAAGTCAGTTGGGTACCCCACCTAGAAAGTACAAAAAAGAAGTAAAAATTCCAAAAAAGCACCCAAAAAAAAGTCAAAAAATGACAAAAAATATTGTCAATAGTAAAGAGAAATAAATCATCCTATGGTGAAAATCACCCCTGGTGGCACCTTGGATAAGGAATTTTGGTGAAAACCTAGAAATAAATTTCATTCGTAGAGGGCTTAATCATTATCTACCTTGCATCTCATTTTCATATATGCTTATGTGTCATCCTATGCATCCCATGAATCTTACCTAAATCATCCTATCATTCCCACCATCCATTTGTGTCTCATTACCCATTGCATGGTATATTTTGATTGAGCATTAGATGGATTAGATTTGTTATCCCTATTCTTGAGCTTTGTCCACTTGTTTTGGAGTGGGTCTATAAAATCCTAATTGGTATCCTAATCCTTTATCCTTGTACCAATTGGGCTTTTGTTGGTCTTCATCATTTGTATATATTTTACATTTGGTGGGTCTTGCATCACCATCTAGGAACCATCATTATATGTTTTTATCATTAGGTCCTACTTTATCTTTAGTCCCTCATCCATATTTATTTTTGTTGAACTATGTTACCTCTATTCTTTAACATAGGAAAGGCCATCATCGATGAGCCCTCCAAGCTTTGGTCTATCTGTTAGGTTGCATCATGGTCATCCTTCCAATTTTTTGTCCATATCTATTATTCGTATTTTCATCAAACTACATTGCCTTTGTGCTTTCACATAGGTAAGGCCATCATCGATGAGCCCCTAAGGATTAGGTCTATCCTTTAAGGTGTGTCTTTGTGTCAGTTGTGTCACTAAGAGTCCTTACCGAGCTGGTTCCTACAAACCAAATCTAGTGGTCCATGGAAGTCCCAATATGATTTAATTATCCCATGTCATGTTGATCCTATAATCTACTCCATCCATCTTTGGTCTTAGAAGGATATATCATTCCTTACATCAAACCACATCAATCCCCTCCACCTATCATCCTCATGGTAAAGGATATTTGAGTTTTATTATTATTTCATGATGCCTTTTCATTTTATTTATCTTTTTTTATCCTTAGTATACCTATTCAAAGTCACCACAATCCATCATATCATGGTGTACTTTGACTAGTAGAAATAGGGACATCTCTTGGTTTTATGTGATTGTGTTTTCCTGGTTGCCTCACATTGTATCCACCAATATCCATTAGGTCTTGTGTTACATTGGGGCATCCTTTATGTTTATGGTTTTCTAGCATCAACCCTACCAAAGCCCTCATGAATTTGGGATGTTGGATCAACCTTCTTTGTTTGTTGCATTAGTCCTATGTATATGATACTAAGTTGCAATGATAACTTGTTCTAGAAATGTGTGTCCTTCTTAAGGACCCCATTTCTTTTCTTTATCTTTCAATTGGAGTGTTCCTTTGAATGTGTCCCTTGGTGTCTTGAAGGGTTCATTGCCAAAAGAACCCCCTTTGAAAGTTTTTTTCTCAAATGAATTATTGGTTTCTAGCTTTGGGAAAACCTTACTAGACCTATTTTTTCCTATGACTATCCTACAACATAGCTTGCAATAGCCATAGGATTATCGCATCAGTCTTGCTTTGCAGGATTGAGAATCCATAGAGCTCCTTCACATCAATATTTCCTTGTAGGACTGAGTACCTGTAGGGCCTTTGCATCAAACTCTTCATGATCGAGCACCTATAAATTCCTTTCACATCAAGCCCCATAGGACCAAGAACCTGTGGTGCTCTCTTTGTAGGACTTGGAACCTGTGAATCACTTCCCCTCTATAGTATAGAGCACCTATAGAGCCTTTGTTCAATTTTCATGGGACTAATCACCTATGGAGCCAATTATATAGGATCAAGCATCTATAGAACCTTTGTTCACTTTCTACAAGACCGAATACCTATGGATCCATCTCTCTCTTCTCTTCACATTTGGGTATACCGGATTGAAGACCTACATCTTCTCCATACTAAGTATATACTCCTTTCTCTCTTTGACATTTATTGCTTCCCCATCTATTGTATGCATTCTTCTCTTGAAGCAATGAATCCTTATATTCTTCTCTCCATTTAAGAATTATTCAATGTATTATTTCTTAATTTGGGGATGATGCATAGTACTAAGAAAACCTTCTACATCATGATCTCTTTCACTTTTCTTACTCGAATCCTTTAGTTTTCTTTGCGCCTCTATGTGAGTGTTATACATGTATATGTTCTAATCCCATGTGATGTAATGGATATTTATGTTCTAACCTTGTTGTCTTGTGTAGATATTTCTTTTTTAGTGCATTTATTTTGTATTTCTTCACCCTAGGGGCATGCTTCCTTGGTTCAAAGAGTTTTCTACTTCCTCTACAATTTCCTTTTAGTACATGTGGTGTAGAAAAATGTCATCATTTACATTTTCACACTTAATCTATGAATGGTTCACATTAAAATGGACCTAATGTCACCTTGATATAGTGTTGTAATTTTTTTTGCACATTCAAATTGGATTTAGGGACCTTCTAAGCTAAATTGACCTAATTATGCCTTAATTTAATATTGTAAAGTGTATTTATTTACACCTTCACATTAAGTTTTAGGCCCTTGTAAACTAAATGAACTTAATGGTGCCTTATTTATGGTGTTGTAAAGTGTATCCTAACACTTTCACACTAATCTAGGGGTTTTTTAATAAATTGGGATTCTTTATGCCTTAATTGGCCTAAATTTACATCCACAAGCCTTAATTAATGCATCTTTCTGAGGATAATCCTGTCATAAACCAACATCTAATCATAATTTAGGTGTTTTTAGTTTGTGTGGCCAAAATTTAGTGATCTAGGACTCATACCCAACCTTGGGCGTACGAGTCTCATCTAGGTTTTTAGGCCCCAATCTAGATTTTACATCATTCTAAGAATTTTTGAAAATGTGTACCATAATTAATGCCTAATACTCATACACCACTTCTGCCATATGAGTCATGTGCGACCCTAAATAAAATTTAATTCAAAATATTGGTAGGATTTTATCCTCCTAGATCTAATGTTGGATTTTGGTGTTGTAATTTCAGAAATTTTGGCATAAACAACTATAAATACAAGGCCATTTCACTCATTTTCACCTAAGAATTCAAGAGATCAACCTAAGACTGTCAAGAGAGCATTCCTAATAGCAATTTTATGATTAAAAGACTTTATAAGAGCATCAAGAGAGTTTACAAGATCATTTGTAAGGCATTCAAGGGCATAGTTCTTCATCATTTTTTGCAACAATTCAAGATCCATCATCATGTCAAGATCATCAAGCATCAAGCATGTTGTTGAGCTAGTGTTGTGATGTAGCATCCCAGATCCATTCACAAGCATTGTTGCATATCAAAGTTCAAGATCAAAATCTACATTATACATGGCCAATCCATGTTAGATTGTTTATTTACATCTCAAGACGTCTTTCAAGGTATCATTGTGCATATTTCATATTTCATGTTTCATGTTCATATTTCATTATTTCATTACAAGGTTTGACCAAGGCAAACCCCTATTCCCTAACAATCAACAATTTTTTCTTCTCTTCAGTGTGTGATTATAGATCTAGGTGTCTTAGAGCTAGAATATCCTTTGAATATTAGGTTGCAAGGTTGAATAAAGTCATCAAGTCATCACAAGGTTGTTATCTTCACTAAAAGTAACCTACAGGTTGCAAATCAAGGTTTCAGATTTGGAAACAAAGTGTGAAAGGAAGAGCAGAGATAGGAGAGAAGAATTAGGCCTTAACCCTCTAAATATGCTAAGTGGGACTGATACACCACTTGTGGCATATGAGTCCTATTACATGGATTTTTCCAAATTTTAGGATATTCAAACTCACTACTCTTAGATTCCAGTTTTGGAATACAAACCCTAGTTTGGAACTAAATCTCCCATACTAGCATATGATTCCTAGTGGAAATTAAACAAGAAGTTTTTAGATTTTTGGAGCTTGTTTTGACCTCACCACTCTTCCAAGTGCATCTCTATTCATTTCTAGTTTGATATCTTGATTTTGAGTTTCATTTCCTAAGTCATTTTGGTTAATTTTTGCATGGTACTTTGCATCTTGCATTCATTTATTATCTTTCCAAGCCCTAGATTGGTATTCAACCCTCTTATTGTCTCTAATCAAACCCTAGGATACCTTATTGTAAGATCTCTTTTCTCTAAAGTTTCCTTGAGTGTAACAAGTGTGAAATAGGAACCCTACCTTTGTGCTCCATTCCTCAATGGTGGGGTGTAATATTTTTGTTGCTACATTTTGGTGAACCCAACATGAGCACCTCTTTTTTTGATTTGGAGTGCATCATCATCCTAGATTTAGCTTTCATTAACTTTGCATTAGGGTTTTTCATTATTTAATTGGAATTTTAAGGTTTCTAAATCTTGCATTAGTGAAAGTGCATATAGGTTGCATTTTGGCATCTTAGATCATTAAAATTCATCTAAACTCTGCATGTACACTTAGCGTAGACATCATCCTAACCAGAAAACACAACATTCACATAGAATTTTTTGAAAATGGTACAAAAACCTTAATTCGGGGCTCATTCGCCAGTTTGGGATATTTAGTCCCTGTACAAAATATTTTTCCTACTTTTTGGGATTTCTATTTTGTGCATTTTTCAACATTTGAACCCCTAAAATACCCTAACTAGAACGCATACACTCCTCTGGGAAAATTAGTCCCAGATCAGCTCTAAAATTGTCTTTTACAACATTAAAAACCTTGTCTCTATACTTCTATTTTTTGTCATTAGTTATCTGTTTCAGTTGGATGAGTTTCTATTACATGCATTTCTCTATATCTAGCTTAAATTGATTCATTTCATGCATTTCTTAATTCCAAATTTGTATATACAACATTTCATTTTCAGATTATTGCATAGTGTAATTAGTAAATTACCTTGTTTGAAGTCTAAAAATTACATTTACACATTTCATTCTAGGTCTTTTCATTGCATTTCAAGTCTCTTTCCATTTTAAGTTTGAATAGATTAATTTTCACAAATGTTGGTATCTATCTTTTCCAAGTTTGCAAAGAAAATGTTAGTAAGATAGCATGTTAGTCATTCATTCAATACATTCCCTAGTTATGAGAGTCTCTTAGTGCAAAAGAGTGAAGATGTTGACGCTAGCCTTAAACCTATACCCCTTCCTATCTCTCCTATTTGTGGGAATGATGTGAGAGAAGAAGATGAAAGAATAGACAATCATGATAATCATAATTTTTTTTCTCCCATTAGCTCTCCTGCTAGTGACAAAGTTATCTTGGTAAAAGAAGATGAAATCATTGAGAATCATGAAGGTCTTGTTTGTCCTTCTCCTCATCCCTCTTGGGAAGGTATTATACCAATAGAAGATGAGATCATTGCCACCACTTTACTTATTTTACATTCCTATCTCAACACCTCTACTACTTGTGACAATGCTTTAGAGAAAAGAATACGATCGAGAATGACCATGAAAATCACATTTGTGAGGAAGAAATGTTGGTGTTAGAAGATCCAATGATTGAAAGTTATAGAATTATTTCTATTCTTCCTAATCTCCCTATCATTTTGAAAGATCTATTTGAACAAAAGGATCCAATCATTCATAAGCATAAAAATCATAGTAGTCCTTCTCTTGATGCCTCCCCTATTTGTGATGAACCTTTTATTTTCCTCTCACCTAAAATATCTCCTACTAGGATAGAAGTTATGGCATAAGAAAATGAGACCTTAGAGAAAAAGGATGAAGTCATTGAAAATCATAACAATCAAATGGAGCCCTCTCCTAACATTCCCACTATTGATAAAGAAGATATTCTAACCATTGATAACTCCCTTACTTGTGATGAAGTCATTTCAGAAGGACCAACCTCTGAAGCTTGTATTTATCCTAGAAGCTCTCCTCCGAGGGAGGATATCATTGTGCAAGAAAATTATAACATAGTTTCCTTAGATGAAGATGATGAGGTAACATTAGACTCTCATTCACTAAGAGAAGTCAATATTATTCAACCTCAACTCATCCTTTACCCACCTTCACACAAACCTCCAACTCAAAACAAGCCTGAACTTATCCTTTACCCACCTAAGAATAATGTGTCACAAAAACTAAGTTATAATACCATTTCTCATACATATAACATTAGAAATAACCCACAACCAAGACAAACACCTTCAACATCCCTCCCATTGCCTAATCCTATCCTGCCTAACCCTCTCTTGTCAGGTCCTCCTCATGAAAAGGAGTATGATAGTTTTGAACAACTAAAGAACACTGTTGTTAAGATATCATTATGGGACCTTATTCAAGTCTCCCCTCATTATCACAACATGATTCAAAATTCCTTACAACAAGTTCCTATCCCTTCTAATTCGCAATAGAATGACATAGTAGCCATGATTCAAGAAATAAATGCTGACATTGTTTTCCACCAAAGTGAGCTCCCTCCATTGGAAGTGCAAAAAAAAATGATGCTTTCATGATAATAGCTATCTATAATAGGTTGGGAATAAAAATAACCCTTGTTGATAATGGCTCTACCCTGAATGCGTGTAGTGTAACCCTTTTTGATAAGCTTGGTGTGGATAAATAAAAAAATCAATTTGATTGTTTAACTATTAAGGGATTTGACAATGTAGGAAAACAAGCGCTTGATGTGATCACTTTGCCTATTACAGTAGGAAAGGCCACATTAGAAACATCGATCCATATTATGTATCACAATATTTCATATAATCTTCTTTTAGGAAGGCCATGGATTCATGCAATGAATGAGGTGCCTTCTACCCTTCATCATAAAATGAAATACATCTACAATAAAAAAAGTGTACACACTCAAAGCTGACCCTGAACCAAACGGTTGTTTGAACATTGAGAAAGGTAAGGGAAATCCTTTGAAAACATTGACACCAACTACACAAGTAGAACACATGCAATAGAAAGAAGAAGAAAAACACATTGAGGAAGTCACGAAGCTATTAGAAGATGATTAGGGTTCCTTAGACTTTGAACGAGCATTCATGGGAGAATACAAAATCATAAATGAAGAATTTGAAAAGGGAAAAGAAAAAGTGGTAATTCCAACAAAAAATTTAGAAGACCCTTCGAAAGTATCCATCTCAACCACTTTAGAAGAAAAGACAACACACATCTCAAAACTTGATGAAGTTGATTATGAACAACCACTAAATCCTAAAGAAATGAAAAAGCTTTATGGAAAAGGTTATGAATTCATGAAACAACTTGGATATAGTGGAAAAGAATGTGGTGCTATAGAACAAGGTATCTGTACCCCTATAGAGCCTAATATGCAAGGGACGATTAATGGTATTGGTTATTGTTGATGCCAAAAATTGACGAGATAACAGTGCCTTTATGGGAAACTCAGTTCAAGGGGGACCCCTTTGCGCCAAACTGAGTGACCTCCGGATTTTAAAGAAGCCGGCTTCTTCTATATAATGGGTTTTGGAAAGGGAAAAGGAAGTAGATATAATGAAACAAATATTAATCTAAGGCGATGCGCAAAGCTTACTGATAGGCACAATAAATCATAGACTCAAGGGCCTGAATGTCATAGTTATGTTCCAAAACATCAGAAACTTAAAGCAATAGCATAAACAATTCATTTAATTGACATAAAACAGTATCGCATACATTCTCACCGCTAAGAAGAGTCACTAAGACATGATTTAGACCAGCAAGTTTGCATTCAATATATAGAAGTCTCCTCAAATGAAATGCTTAAGACAATAAGAAGCACAGTTCACAGTTTAATCAAGACATAAAAAACAGAAAGGCCGAACAATAGGCACAGTCTGAAAGTTTCTTGCTAATAAACATGCAAAAAAGGCCTGGTGTCTCTTGCTAAAACCAGTATTCTTCCAAAAAATATTGGACCATTTTCCCTCAATAGAGAGAGTATATATAGCCGGAGAGCAAAATCCCACCGCCTGGAGAGTTGTAACAGAAAGATTCCACAATCTCCCGTAATGATGCCCGAATAAGAATATTCCCAATGCCATTATGAGAGCAGCCAGTCAGAGCACAGCATCCAGTTGGTCAGTTATAGGCGTGCCCTTTGTAATGATGGCAGTGGTCCCAACCAGGCTTCGAAGCGACAAGTGCCGCCCACCGCTTTAGAGAACCATGGTGAGCAGCAGTCAATGACACTATCCCGCTCGGCCATTACATAGCTTGCTTTGATAATCAATGTAAGGCACGTGGCAGCAAATCGCGGCCCGAATGAAAACTCCTCCTCCATCGATCGAGAGCTTGCGGAGAAGTGACACGTGTTCAGGGGACTGAGGCTACTTTGAAAATGGGGAAAGGCCGCATGAACCGGGTGGCGAAAGACGCGTGGCCGCGTTTCGCAGCCCGTGGTGCTCTCGTCCCTGCTGTTGTTTTAAAAACTGTGAACCGCTGACACGTGAGCGAAGGTAGGTCCCGCCAGGAAAGAAAGAAGGCCAATAGAAATATTTCGCAGCTCGTTGCAGCATATTCTATTCTTGCTAGGGAAAGATTGTGATACACCGCCACGTACAACGATGTGGGCCCCTCGATGAACCCTAGGAGTATCAGACCCTTATGGAAGGCTTAGCAACCCGAAGGAAACACAAAGCAACAGAAAATGAAAAACCCCGCAGGCGAGACACGTGGGCGCCCAGCGCAGCATCTCAGGAGCCGAACGGGGAGCCGCTTGCCGAAGTTGCGAAGCGAGGAATGCACAAAGTGAAAGATCAAAACCTGCCGGGAAGCCGAAGAAACGCGAAGACGCACAGGCCAGCGCATGAATATGTGCAAAAAGGGGACTCGAAGGGAGCTGCTTGAAACATTATTTCAACAGTTATTTCCCCTCAAATGAAACAAACAAGCCTTCACTCAATATCAACACTCTTACAAAAAATTCTTCTAAGCCGACTTTAACATTAGTGCATCCTGAATTGACAAACACTAGTGGTCTTGATTATTATCCTTTGAAAGAAATGAAAGAAACAAAGAAGTATTTGCTTAATATCGATGTCATCATGCAAAACACTAATGATTTAAATTCATTAGATTTTACATGGTCCTTTAAAGAAGAGTACAAAATCTCACAATCTAAAGATTCTTGCGTAAGTATGACATCCTATACTAAGCAAGAGATATCTTTGTCACAAAATAAAGGAACATCTTCTATTGATCAAGAGAGTATCTTGTTGAGACTCCTCCAAGATTGTTTGATATCCCTCCCTCCAAGGACAAAAATGAAATTTTACTACAAGAGTTCATTTTGCACATATCAAAGAGTTCATGGTCATTCTACTAATGAATTTAAGGATTTGAGTAATAAAACTCAACATCTTAAGGAGTGTGGTGCTCTTCCTTATGTTGAGGAACCTATTTCCTCTAATTGATACTAATTTTCCCTCTAGCATCTTTCTCATCAATCATTTCAGCTCATCCTTGTTCCGCACTAAGTGGGGGAAAGGGGGTTAAGTAGCCTTGTCCTCATATGTCACTTTTCATTGTCTATTTTGGCTAGCTGAATGCCTTTCATGTACATATAAGAGCAAGCTTGGGATGTGTATGAAATTCCTTAAGTTGAATCACATGTGATTACATCAATACTCATGTTTCACTACATGAGTTTCTTTATTCTTGTGATGCATCCTTTTCTTGGTGGTATCATTGGTTTTTATTTCTTCCGAGAGCGCCATATTATTTCTTTGACTTATCCTCTCTGGGAAACATTATGCATGATTTTCCCTAAGAAGAGACCTTACCTAAACTAAGAAAAATCCCTTTGGACATACCTTACACTATTTTATATTTACAACAATTGTTATATGGCCACCTTGCATAATACACTTTGCATGCCTATGGAGCCATCTTGTTTGTTCATGAGTTTCAAGCATACAAAGCTTTGCTTGCCTCATGAAGCTCAAAGTTATTTTTTGTGTGGCACCTTATCAAAGTTATCAAGAGGTATAGCTTTGGTATGGTTCGACAGGAAGCCAATCCGAAGCATGACTTACCCATATCCACTCGTGTGTGTGTGTGTGAGTGCATACCAGTCGTGTGTGTATGTGTCTCACCTCTTTGGATATTCACCCTGCGGACAACCTACAGTTTCATTGCCTCAGTGTGAGCATACATTTTAAAACAAACAACCTAGATCTGATCCTCATCATGTTGGAAAAATGATTGAGGCTTGATCCACCTTTTATTTTTCTTTTTTTTTGTTTCTTTTAGTTATTGAAATTGTATGTTTGTGTATCTTGATGTTGCATCTTGTGTGTGTCCTTTTGTGCTTATGTCAATTTGATGTAGGATCTTGGATCCTAGGGGGCTTGACCACCTCCTTTGATCTTGGTTATCCTAGACCACCTGCATTAGTACACTTGGACCCCCATTGAACATCTACTTTAGTTTGAGTTTGAAGGAAGTTCCTCTCACTAAAGTGGGGGCTAAATGTAGTGTACAAAAATGTCATTGTTTACATTTTCAAACTTAATCTGGGAATGGTTCACATTAAAATGGATCTAATGTCACCTTGATCTAGTGTTGTAATGTGTTTTACACATTCACATTGGATTTAGGGCCCTTTTAAGCTAAATTGACCTATTATGCCTTAATTTAATGTTGTAAAGTGCATTTAATTTACACCTTCATATTAAGTTTTGGGATCTTGTAAACTAAATGAACTTAATGGTGCCTTATTTATGGTGTTTTAAAGTGTATCCTAACACTTACACACTAATCTTGGGTTTTATTAATAAATTGGGCTTCTTTATGCCTTAATTGGCCTAATTTTGCATTCACGAGCCTTAATTAATGCATCTTTCCAAGGATAATCCTAACATAAACCAACATCAAATCATAATTTAGGTGTTTTTAGGTTATGTGGCCTATATTTAGTGATCTGGGACTCATACGCCACCTTGGGTGTATGAGTCCAACCTAGGTTTTGTGGCCCCAATCTAGATTTTACATCATTCTAAGCATTTTTAAAAATGTGTCCCATAATTAATGGCTAATGGGACTCATAAGCCACTTTTGGCGTATGAGTCTCCTATGGCCCAAAATCAAATTTAATTCAAATTCTTGGAAGTATTTTATCCTGCTAGATCCGATGTTAGATTTTAGTGTTGTAATATTAGGAAATTTGGTATAAACAAGTATAAATACAAGGTTAATTCACTCATTTTCATCTAATCATTCAAGAGATCAACCTAATATTGTCAAGAGACCATTCCTACTAGCATGTTTATGATTACAAGACTTCACAAGAGCATCAAGAGAGTTTACAAGATTATTTATAAGGCATTCAAGGGTATATTTCTTCAACATTTGTTGAAGAAACTCAAGATCCATCATCATGTCAAGATCATCAAGTATCAATTGTGTTGTTGAGCTAGTGTCGTGATGTAGCATCCCAGATCCATTTGCAAGCATTATTTCATATCAAAGTTCAAGATCAAGATCTACATTCTACATGGTCACTTCATGTTAGATTTTTGATTTACATCTCAAGATATCTTTCAAGGTATCATTGTGCATGTTTCATATTTCATGTTTCCTGTTCATATTTCATTGTTTCATCACAAGGTTTAATTACCTAAATGGGGTTTGACCAAGGAAAACCCCTATTCCCTAGAAATCAACAAGTTTATCTTCTTTTTGGTGTGTGATTGCAGATCTAGGTGTCTTGGAGCTTGAATATCCTTTGAAGATTAGGTTGCAAGGTTAAAGAAATGCATCAAGTCATCACAAGATTTTCGTCTTCACTAAAGGTCACCTATAGGTTGCAAATTAGGGTTTCAAATCAAAAAACAAAGTGTGAAAGGAAGATCAGAGATAGGAGAGTAGAATCAGGCCTTAACCCTCCAAAAAATCTAAGTGGGAATGATACACCACTTGTGGCGTATGAGTCCTAGTACATGGATTTTTCTCAATTTCAAGAGATTCTAACTCATCACTGTCAGAATCCAGTTTTGGCACAAAAACCTAGTTTGGGACTAAATCACCCAAACTAGCTTAAGAGTCCTAGTGGGAATTAAACAACAAGTTTTTAGGGTTTTGGAGCTTTTTTTACCCCATCACTCTTCCAAGTGCACCTCTATTCATTTCCAATTTGATATCTTTATTTTTAGTTTCATTTCCTAGGTCATTTGGTTAGGTTTTATATGGTACTTTGCATCTTGCATTCATTTCGTATGTTTTAACTTGGTGGTGAACCCTACTATTGTCTCTAATAAAACCATAAGATACCTTATTGGAAGATCTCATTCCCCCTTGCTATCTTCAGATCAAGATCTCTAAGGTTTCCATGAGTGTAACAAGTGTGAAATAGGAACCCTACCTTTTTGCTCCATTCCTCAAAGGTGAGGTGTACTATTGTGTGTGGTATTCATGTATATGTTCTAATCCCATGTGATGTAATGGATTTTTATGTTCTAACCATGTTGTCTTGTGTAGATATTTCTTGTCTAATTCATTTTTTTTTTAGGTCTTCACCCTGGGGGTAGCTTCCTTGGTTTAGAGAGTTTTTGGGTTCCTCTATAGTATCCTTTTGGTACCATGATGTTATTTATGTTTAGTAGATTTCCTTTAGCATGCATATTAGTGTAGGTTCATATGCCCACTAAAGTAGGCTAGGAAAAATGTAATGTCATAAAATTGTACCCCTTGCAATTTCACTTACATTCTTGTATCCAATCCCCTAGCATTTGTGTATGCTCATTTTAGCCCCTACGTCAACCTTTTTCCCCTCTTAGGATGCTTAGGACCCCTTTTCAACAGCTACCTTTGCTCATTAGCTTTAAATAAAACCCTGTGCTTTCTTCATCCTCATCATTTTGTGCCATGATTTTTCTAGACACTAGCACACCGCACGAACGTTTGCATGTTGCAGCTAGCATTGTGTGGCATTTTGACATTCAAATGAACATTTTTTACTGCCTTGCCACTTTTTAGCTACTTTTGTCAATGGTAACGGCCTAGGGCACCTTGTAATGGATCAATAACCTTTTTTTCCCTCCTATTCTCTCTTCAAATGCTATCTTTCCAATCCATTTGGTCTTCTTGGCTTCTATCTTGAACTCTCTTCTCCTTTCTTGGACATTCTCTTCTCACTCTCTCAAACTTGCATAGCTCTCTATAGATTTCTATAGCAGCCTCAAGCTCCCAAATTCTCACATTTTCACAATGCTCTCTAATTCTCTATTGGCTCTTGTATCCCTCTTTCATCCTTTCTCTCTTTGGCTTCCTCAAGCCTTGTAGGTGATATCTCTCCTTTCTTATACCTTTGAGCACCTTGGGATTTCTCACATCCCCTTTCTAAGAATTTTACTATTTCATCTATCTAGCTATTTCATGATATGGGTTCTCCTCCTTAAGCGGGGTTTTCTTTTATTACTTTTGTGTTAAATTGTATTTCTACGTATTATATCTATCTATCTATCTAGCTGCCTATGGAGGTGGGAACACCGAAATGTGGGTTTGATTGAGGCAAGCCCCTAAACCGCCCCAAAAATTTTCCTTGGTATTATGTGTGCAAGAATTGAAGACATATATTTGTTGGAGGCTTCATTGCTTGGTTTGTTGTGAGCACTTTCTTTGTCCTCTTTATTTTTGTCATTTTATTTACCTTATTTCAGTTCTATTATATTTTATTACTTTTCCACATTCTGGAAGTTCTTAGTAATTACATTGTTAGTAGTCGCTTTGCTTTTTTCTGTTATAATCTTGAGTTTAGGTCCATACAAGATTCCATCGCACCTCTTGGACTCTAGTGTTCCATGCTAATTTCCCTATTCTGCACTTTTGTCCTTTGGCTAAAAGCCTGTCAATCTATCCAAAAAACCTCTATGATCTACTTTCTCTAATTCTCAAATTCCCACCTCTTATTTTGTTTCTTAAGCTTTATTCCTTGAGGTAGTTTAGGGTAGTTTGTTCACTATGACTCTTTTTTAGAATAAAGAGACTCGTGAATAGTGAATCCCCCTTCTCTGCATTGTGGTGATGCCCTGAACACCATTTCATACTGCCAAAGTGATGTGTCGGCCTTCGACTGACTTGTTTATGCATTGTTTATTGCATTTAACTTATTACTTTCAAAATAAATTTAATGTCTTCTTTTATCAATTCAATTTCTAATTTTATTCAAAATGTTACTGATGTTCCATTTCATGCATATAATGGTGAGTTGGATTTTCCCATGCCA
Source organism: Sequoia sempervirens (assembly GCA_007258455.2). Classification (NCBI taxonomy): domain Eukaryota; kingdom Viridiplantae; phylum Streptophyta; class Pinopsida; order Cupressales; family Cupressaceae; genus Sequoia; species Sequoia sempervirens. The sequence continues at coordinate 27,558 of VDFB02029129.1, forward strand.
CATTGTATCTTTGATCCTTCTCATGAAACTCCTCTCACCTCGAAGGATGTTTTGTTGCAAGAATATGAAATCATTGATGCTTTTCTTAATATTACTCTACATTCTCTTCATTCTAATGCAGTCTCTTCTAGAGATGATGCATTAGTGAATGATGAAGTTCCTCTCACATTAGATCCTCCAAGGATAGGTGTGTAGACACCCAAAAATTCCTAATCGATACTACACATCTGATTCTGATCAATTAACACCATTTCTTCCTAAATCACTTCAAACTAACCAATTAATTAAATAATCAAAATTATTTAGTTAAATTCATCAATTTATACTATTAATCAAATAATTAAATTTATGAGATTAATTCACCTTTCTTTTGACTAATGTTCACCTTTCTCGAGGATTAAAACAAATCAAATAAAAAAGTCACAATCCCCTAACCCATTCAAATTAAATAATTTTGAATTAATTAATTCTTAATCACTTTCTAATCATCATTAACAAATCCTCCAGCTTTTAACTCCTCAAGAGTTAAATCAACCCATGGTTAACTAACCAGTTTGTACATGAAAATAAAATTTTAATTATCTAAATCCTCTATTTATCCTCACAATGGCATATTCTAAGGAATATTTCTCCCAACCACCTCTTCATTCAATTTACCTCCAAAGGTTTTAAATAACCTCTTACACATTCATTAACTCCTCTTACATCTTCATTTACTTCTCTTACATCCTTATCTTCAACCACATTCATTTACTTCTTCTTACAACCTTTCAAATCCTCAATCATTCTCATTAACTCCTCTTACATCTCCTTTACTATGCACATTCCCCAAAATGTGCTCCACTCTCATCCAATAGAATTGTGACAAGTGTCACATTCTCATTGGCTCCCCTTTTATCCCACATTCACCAATTTCTCTCATTCCTCAACCCTTAATCCCTATTTATAGAGGGCTTCTCTATGAAGAAAGGATCCACAACTTGAAGCATTCTTACTATAGGCATTTCTACTCATAGCATTTCACCATTTCCCATCACTTTAGCTAGTTTATGTCATCATTTTGCATTAAATCTCACACTTTGGATCAACTACATCATTGGAGATTATCAAAGGGATTGGGAAAGGGATTCTTTCCACATCAAAGGAGCACCAATCCCCCTATGGGATGAAGGTTTAGTTGTTTTGAATTGATTACATGCTATCTTTAATTTGTTTGTGCTTTCATTTTCATGTTTTCATCTTCATTTTGGCTAAGAATCTCATAGGGAATGCTTGATTTGTTTTTCTAACATGATTAACTAGTGTTTTTTGGTCTTGCGTTAGCTTGTTACAAGTTTGGTGTTCACAAGGTGTTGAGCATGTTTCTTCAAATAATTATTCCAATAGTTGTGATGAATCTGTAAATGTAATCTATGTCTCTATTATCCCTCAAAGGCCTAAGAGACTAGTCATTTACCTTACTTGGGCTAGTCCTTCTCCTAAAAGGATTTGTTCTATTAATGGTATTTTATTTAATAGTGATTTTCTTGCTCTTTCTAAGGCTCCCTCTTATAGAGTGGTAGCCCATGCTTATAAATACTAGAAGGAATAAAAAAAATGTTAATAAAGCAATTTATTTACCATATTCTCTGTTGGAAGTATGGATGAATATGGTGGCATTTATTTTAATGTTGTCATTGATGTCAAGAGAGTATAGGTTGTTGCAGAGAAAGCAAACAAGTGATTGCAATTTGTGCATTTATAGTTGAGATACTATTGAGATGTGAGTACATGGAGCTATCTTTATGGTGTTGCATGTGTGCTAACATGATGAGTTGCCAAGTGATTTTGAGAAATAATGAAGAAAAAATTGTGTGTGTGTTCAGAATATGCCCCCCGGTTTGTGCTCCACATTTATTTTGTGTTGATCCTATGCTTGTGTAGATCTGAAGTGTTGTTAATGGGCTTCATTGGGTGATATATCTTGGATTATAGTTTTTTGTTTGATGGAGAGTGAAAGTTGTGTTCACCGGTGTGTGAACTAGTTTGACAGAGTTGATTGTCTATGAATTGGAAGAAATGTGTCTTCTCCATAGTCCTCTGCTGGTTTGTTTTAGGTCTTGCAGATCTAGTAGAAGGCTTGTAATGATGTTATCTATGTTCTATCAAAGGATTTTGTGGCTTGGTGCTCTAAAAGGCAAGTTTTAGAGTTGTTGTGAGTGTCTGTATAGTTCAGATGGACTGATGGAAAGTATTCTATGTGTGAAGGTTTTTGCATTTGCTATGGATTAATTTGAAGGAATGTGAGATGTGTTCTAGTGTATGGTGAAGCATGTTATGTGGTATGCATGCTATTTTCTTGTTGCAGAAATGTGTAATTAAAAGTTCATTTGTGTTTTCATTAGGTTTGGATGACCTGGTGTCTACACATCATGTGAAGGATAAGTACCAATTAAGGAAGTGTGTGATTGATCCAAGATGTTGTTTTGGGTGTTGGTTTGGTCCGCTCTCATTCTCTTCCACCACAGGAATATTGATTTGTCAACCTAATTTGAATTTGTAAATTGAAGTGTGTGTAGTTGACCTTGGAGAAAGTTTCTAAGGTTGAAGATGGTATAAATACAAGTCAAGATGTTAAATATTGGAAGTAACTAACATGCCACAAGTTTGAGTACCAAGAGTGTGCAAAAGTGAATTGAGGAAGCAGTACTTTAATGTGTTAGAATCCTAAAAGTAGTGAACTGATGGTTTCTGCAATATTTTGATCAAGGATATGGATGTGTGTAATTAGATTTGGTGGATTTTTTGTTATCTTTTTGTATTTGTAGGTAGTGAGCCTCCTTGTTGGACAGTGAGTCCTATCTATAGATAGTGAACTCCCTTCTTCGGTAGTGAGCCTCTTTGTAATCGGTTTTGGAATTACTTTATATTGTGAGTTAATCCTCACCATGGTTTTTCCCTTATTGAGTTTTCCATGTAAATATGGTGTTTCTTGTGTTGATATTGCTTTCTATTATTTATATTTCATGTTCATACATAATAACAAATTAAAGTGCATGTGGAGTTAATAATCATTTGAGTTTTATGATTAGATTGGTGATAACTAATTCACCCCCCCTCTTAGTTGTCTTGTGCATGTCAACAATTGGTATCAGAGCATTGGTTTCTTGAAAGAAGGGCTTAACCACTTTAGGTAGATCTGATGGTGCACAAATTGACAATCCCTATGTTTGATGGATTTGACTAGAGTGACTGGAAAGTGCATATGAGAGGTTACTTGATCACTCTTGGGTACAAGACTTGGAAAGCTATTGAGACAAAATATGTTGCATCAGCAAGTGGTCCTTCTTCTACAGATGATATTTTTTCCTATGAGGAAAATGAAAAATCATGGTATGCAATCTATAGTGCTTTATCTAAGACTAAGTAGATAAAATTTATTTCTTTCTACACTACTTATGAAGTTTGGAAAAAGTTGGAAGCTATCTATGAAGGTAATGATAGAGTCAAATTTCCAAAGAAGCTAACAATTAAGCACATATATGAGAACTTTAAAATGGAAGAAGGTGAAGATATTTCAACCTATTTTCAAAGGGTTGATATTATATTAAATGAAGTCAAAAATCAAGGTGGTACTCCGATAGATGAAGATGTAATGGAGAATATTTTGATGAACCTACTAAAGAGTTATAGTGATAAAGTCTCAGCCATTGAGGAAGTGTATGATCCTAATAAGTTCACTAAAGAACAACTATTTGGCACCTTGACCCCATTTCAAATGAGGAAATTTGGAAAAGAAAAGGAGAAACAAAAATAGCCTTCAAAGCCACTAAGCCAAAATATGATCCAGATAGTGGAGGTTTAAAGGTGTTGGAAGCAAACTTTACAAGGAAATTGAAGAAAGGTAATGGAAAGTACAAAGGTATGTTACCTTTTAAATGTTTCAGTTGTGGAAATATTGGTCACTATGCTTCAAGATTTCCAAATAGAGTTGTACACAAGAAGAGAAGAGACAATAAAGACAAAAAGGATAAGAATTTCAAGAAATTGTACTATGTTAGAGAAGATGCTAGAATTTTTTATGATGAATCTGATTTTGAGGGTGATAATGATGAATGCATATTTTTAGCCTTAGAAGATCAATCAGTGTCTACTAACTCTGGAAGATGTGCAAGGGAAAGTGGTTTGGAGAACAAGAAGAAAGAGATGGAAGGCACTCTAGTTACTGCCTTTCATGCTAGACAAGATCAAGATTATTGGGTGATTGACAGTGGTTGTTCAAGTCATATGTTTGGACACAAAAGTAATTTTAATAAACTTGAAAATTATGATGGTGGATTAGTCATGTTTGGATATGATTCTAGTGCAAATATTGTTGGGAAAGGAATAATTAGTTTTGATGGAAAACACAGTACTGATGATGTCTATTATGTTAAGGGCTTAAGGAATAATATTTTGAGTGTTGGAAAAATGTGTAGCAAAGGATTCAAGCTTGTGTTTCAAGATAATACTTGTGAGATCAGAAAAGGGTCTGGAATTGTGGTTGTTGCAGGAAGAACATATGGAAACATTTATCAGCTTAAGGGTGTTGATGGTCAGTGCCTTGTATCTCAAGTTAATGAAAGTTGGCTATGGAACCAAAGGATGGGACATGTAAAATTTGATAATTTGATCATGATTAGTTCAAGAGGAGTTGTCCAGGATCCGTCTAAAATCATAAAGCCTACCAATACTATTTGTAGAATTTATCAGTGGGAAAAACAAAAAAGATGCAGCTTTAAAGTAAAATAGCAATCAACTACTGAAATGCTAGAATTGATTCATATGGACCTCTGTCGTCCCATAAGAATAGGAAGTCTTAATGGTGGTAGGTATTTCATGCTCCTTATTGATGATTATTCTAGAATGACATGGGTTACTTTTCTTAGGGAGAAAGCTCAAGCTCTGGACATATTTAAAGTGTTCAAGGCTAGGGTAGAGAATGAAGTGAACCTGAGAATCAAATGTTTAAGGTATGATATAGGTAGAGAATTCACTTCCAGTGAGTTTAATACATTTTGTGAAGAGCATGGCATAAAGAGACATTTTTATGCTCCTAGAACTCCTCAGTAGAATGGAGTTGTTGAGAGGAAAAACTGGACTATTCAAGAAGTTACAAGGACTATGATGAAAGAGGAAAATGTACCTGATGTATACTAGAGAGAAGAAATCCATACTATTGTTTACATTCTTAACAGAGTTCAAATCAGAGGTAACAACACAAAGACTCCTTATGAGATATGGACTAGAAAGATTCCTACTATTAAGTACTTTAAGGTGTTTGGAAGCATATGCTATATTAAAAGAGATGATGCGAACCTTGGAAAGTTTGATGCTAGATGTGATGAAGGTATTTTCCCTGGATATTCAACTAGTTGCAAAGCCTATAGATGCTTCTGTTGAAAGGTGAAAAAAAAGAGGGGGGTGAATCACTTGTCACCAAACACAAACTCAAATCTCAATCACTTATCAACTTCACAACCACTTTATTTTGTTATTAAGCGTGAACATGAAATGCAAATAACCAAAAGAAAAATCAACACAAGAAACACCAAATTTACATGGAAACCCCTATAAGGGAAAAACCACGGTGAGGATTAACTCACAATATAAAGTAATTTCAAAACCAAATATAAAGAGGCTCATTGCCAAGGGCTCACTACCCAGATACAAGGCTCACTACCTATAGAAAGGACTCACTATCCAATAAGGAGGCTCACGGCCTACAGATACAAAATATTACAAAAAATATCCACCACAATAGATTAGACACATCCATCATCTCACTCCTTTTAGGAATCTAACACATGAAAATACTGCTACCTCAATTCACTTTCACACACTTTGCTTCTTAAACACATCTAATGTCTTAATCAATCACAATTCATAACATCTTGAATTCTATTTATACCATTATCAACCTTAGAGACTTTCTCCAAGGTTGGCTACACATGCTTGGTTTTATAATTTCATAGTAGGTTGGAAACTCAACATTCTCGCAGTGGAAAGGAATGAGAGTAGACCAATCCAACACTTAACCAAGACCCAAAGCAATGTCTCAGATCAATCACACACTTCCTCAGTTGATACTTAATCTTTCACATGAAGTGTAAACACCAGGTTGGCCAAACCTAATGAAAACACAAATGAAATTTGAAGTATAGGCTTCCCCAATAAGAAGATAACATGAGGACGACACAAAACACTTCACCATACACTGGAACACATCTCAAATACCTTTAGATATATCCGTAGGAAACACAACAACCTTCACACTCAAAACACTTCTCACCAATCCATTCAAAGTGTATAGACACACACAAAATTTTTGAAACTCATCTTACTAAGCACCAAACCATGAATTCCTTTTCCAAAACATAGACAACATCATTACAAGCCTTCTATCAGATCCACAAGATCTGAGACAAACTGAAAAAGGCCTGCGGAGCAAAAAAAATTCTCCTAGTCATAGACAAACAACTCTATCAAACAAGTTCACACACCAGTGAACACAACTTTCACTCTCCATGAAACCAGAAGCTACACACCAGGATATATCACCAACAAATAACCATTAACAATGCTTCAGATCCGTGCAAGCATAGGATCAACAAAAAATAAATATGGAGCACATATCGGAGCACACTTTGAACACACACAACTATGTCTTCACTATTTATCAAAAGCACTTAGCAAGTCATCATATCAACACACATACAACACCATAAAAATAGCTCCAAGTACTTGTAACATCTCAACAACATCTCAACTATACATGCACAACCTGCAACATTTTGTACTATGTTGACATCAATGAAAACATTAATGAAAACACCACCAAACTCACTCATACTTGTAAAAATATCCCCCTTTGTCATTGATGGAAACACATGATGTGAAAAACCATCAAAGACAACATCCATTCCATTCTTACATTCTCCTTTATTTTCCAGATTAGACAACCTACACAAAATTCCTCCAGTCCAAAAACTCTCCCTTTTTCAGCTTCTTTTTCTCTCCCCTTTTACTATTTTTCACATGAATCTCTCTCCCCATTTGACATCAATGGAAAAGACATAAAATTTGATCACTCCCCCTTAGGATTGCACCCATACATCTCATACTGCAACAATGAAACTTTCTACTCCCCGTGCAAAGTAGACCCAATCATTAGTCCAAACAAATGAAGAATCTGTAGATCCACTAGACTGATGCACCTCCATGTGCACCTAGTTAGAAGAAGGAGGGCCAATGACCCCCAAATTCCCCTTGAGATACTCAAAAGTATCCTTCGAAAGAGCCTTAGTAAATAGATCTAAAATCTAATCCTTTGTAGACACATACTCCAACTTGGCTTCATTCTCCAATACCTTCTCTCTCAAGAAATGATATTTGATAAATATATGTTTTGTCCTTGAATGCATTACCAAATTCTTTGAAATTTTTATAGCACTTGTATTATCATAAAAGATAGGGATAGGATCATCACATATCACTCCAATATCCTTCAATGGTTGCTTCATACACAAAATATGTGTGCAACAAGATGCTGCAGCGATGTACTCAACTTTAGTAGTGGATAAAGAAACTAGATCCTATATCTTGCTTAGCCATGAAACCAACTTCCCCCAAGAAATAAACCACCATCACTTGTACTCTTCCGGTCATCTACACAACCAACCCAATATGCATTAGTGTAAGCACTCAAAGTGAAACCAATAATCTTAGGATACCACAAGCCATAATTTGCAGTTCCCTTAAGATATTTGAATATCCTCTTCATAGCTATAACATGTACTTCTTTTGATTCTCCTTGAAATCTAGCAACCAAACATACTACATGCATGATATCCGTTCTAGTAGCAGTAAGATACAACAGTCCACCAATTATAGATCTATACATGCTTTGATAAACTTTAGTAGATTCATCATTCTTGCTCAGTATGCATCTGATCACCATAGGAGTACTAACCAGTTTGAAGTCTGTTGGAATATGTGCCTCAATCCTTACTAACATGGAACTCCTGAAGGGAAAAGTCGCTGTGAAAATGTTCATGTCTAGGTGACTAACAGTTCTGAAGCTCTTGAAATGATCCTATCACTGTGACAGAGTTGATGTCTTGCCGAATGAAGTCTATTAGAGTGACTCTTTGAGTTCGGCATGACCTTTTGGTGATCGGAAGAACTCTGGGTGACAGTTGATCTTATCGGGCTAGCTCACGAGTGTCGGGGAGAAGTCTTAGTGAATGGTGTAAGTCTCGCCGATGTCGGGCTAATGCTAGGGCTTTGGTGAGATGTCCCAATGAGTATGTAATGTCTCACCAACAATGGATGTTTTCGGGTGTCAAGGTGAATGTCGAAGTAACTCATGGGTCACGGGGAGAGGTCTCAGTGATGAAGCTAAGTCTTGCTGAATAGATTGTATCCTCATGGTGACTTCGTGGTGACAAAAGAATTCACTGAGAAGTCTTAGTGAAAGTAATAAGTCACACCAATAGAAGTCTTCAGGTTAACTATGGGAACTTGGAGAAACGTCTTGGCGAAGGGCTTATGTCTTTCCGACTTGGTAAGACATGATGGAGCTCGGTGAAAGGTCACAGTGATAGGCATGAGTCTTGGTGACAGTGTGATGTTTGGTGGAAGTTCTGCTTTGATGTGAGTCTTGCCAAAGAGCGATAGTCATGCCGAATGGCTCATGCCGGCATGACTTGAAGTTTTTGACATAAGGTCTTGGCGACATCAGTATGTCTTGCCGATGGATTCTTTAGATTTGATATGACTTGTTCCATTTGATATGAGTCTCGCCGATAAGGGAAACCTTTGCCGATAGGATCGAAGTGGACATTGATGGTTTCGTTGTGACTTATACATTCGATATAGCATCTTTCCGACTCGTGGAAGCTATAGCGATGCTGGTAGAGAAACTTTGTGGCATCGGGGAGACATTGTGAGTGTCTCACCGATATGCCAACAAAGTTGAATGCTCTTGACTAGTTTGACCATCCTAGGTGGAGCTTCGTGGACCAATCATAGGAAGCAGTTTTAAAGCATGATGACAGTTGATTTTATGCATCAGTTGAAACATTGGAAAAATAGCATGCAAGGAAAAATCAAAACTCAAATGGAAACTGTCTATGGTTGGCATTGGCGGATAAGGATGCACAGAAGATTTAAAAGTAGATGGATTCTATTTTTTGAACAAAAAAAAAAAAATAGAGTGATGAGTTTATCGAATTGGAGAGAGCTTTTCGGAGAGAGTTTTTGAACAGTGAATGGAGAAGCTACTGAGATGAACACTAGAAAGTTGTCTTTCTGATTGTATGTAATTTTGTTACTGTAATACAAAGAGATACAGCTTGGTGTGGTGGGTTTTTTCCCAAAAGGGTTTCCCACATAAATTTTGTTGTTTCAGTTGTCTTTGTGTATTTGCTCTATTTTTGTTATTCCTTCATGTGTGTCTTAATTAGATTGTAATTTGAAAAATTAATAGCCCTATATTGCATTCTCCCTTGTGGTTTTGAGGTTAGGAAAGTTGTTTCCGCACCTCTGTTTTCCTTACAAGTGGTATCAAAGCCTGGCCAGTTGTGTTGTCCTTGTGAGTGGGTTGGGTTTTTTGTGTCAATCCTTTTCCAGTGGGAGTTTTGTAGAGTTCTTTTAATTTAATTATAGATTAAGATGGTGAGCACATCCAGTAGGATGGATATAGAGAAATTCAATGGAAGCAATTTTGAGCTATGGAAACTCAAAATGCAAGATCTGTTAGTAGACCAAGATCTTTGGACTGCTGTGTCTGGAACAATGCCTCAAGGCATGGAGCAAGAGAATTGAGACCTTGCAGATAGAAAGTCTAAAGGGCTGATATGGCTCTGTTTGGTAGATTTTGTTCTTCTAAACGTGCATGAAGAAAAGACTGCATTTTCCTTGTGGAAAAGATTAACATCTATTTATCAAGGCAAGTCCTTGGTGAACAAGCTGTTTTTGAGGAAGAAGCTATACTCTTTGAGAATGTAGGAAGGAGGGTCTATTGCTAATCACTTAACTGCTTTCAACATGTTGATTGCTCAGCTGACATCTATTGGTGTGAAGATTGAAGATGAAGATCATTGCATGTTGTTGATGTGTTCTCTACCTAATTCTTGGGATCATCTAGTGATGGCCATTGGGAGTACAACATCCACATTCAAGATGGAAGATGTTGTTGCTTCTCTAATATCAGAAGAAATGAGAAGAAAATCTTCTAAGATGACAAAGGAGGCTCTAGCTATTAGATGTAGACCAAAGGAGAAAGGCAAGAAGAAGGACAAGAAGTCTAGATCGAAATCAGAAGGGAGATCAAAGTCTCCTAGAAAGAAGTCAAAGGTGAAGTACTAGAGCTGTGGGCAACCTAGTCATGTCCGAAGGGATTGCAAGGAGGAGAAAAAGAAGAAGAAGAACTCTTCTGGAAATGATTCTTCTCAGAGTGATGCAGATGCCTTCATTGCAGCTTTGGCTACACAGGCATCCGATGATGTCTGGCTGATTGATTCTGGAGCATCTTTCCACATGACATCTCATAGAGAATGGTTCACAAAGTATGAAGAATACAATGGTGGAAAGGTATACTTGGCAAGTGACTCATCTTTGGAAATTATTGGTCATGGAAGAGTCAGAATTCAATTCCCTGATGGAAGAGTAAAGGGAATCAATGATGTGATACATATACCAGGTCTGGCTCGAAATCTACTTTTTGTAAGTGAGCTGAATGATATCGGAGTGTAGGTCACGTTCTCAGGAAATCGCTGCAAGATGACTAGAGGCTCTATGGTGCTGGCTAGGGGTGCTCGAATTGGTACTTTGTACAAGCTGGATGCACAAGCTATTCAATGCAATAGTGTCTCTGCAAAGTCACTCAAGGCTACTCATGAAGAAAAGAAGGAAAACATCCCTAATGGTATAAACTCCATGGAAGTTAAACTTCCAGCAGAGAAGACTATGCTCTGGCATCATAGGCTTGGTCACATTGGTGAAAAAGGTTTAAAAACCTTGAAAAATAAAAACCTGGTAGAAGGGCTTGAAGATTGTAACCTTGAATTTGATTTCTGTGAACATTGCATATATGGAAAGCAACACTATGTTTCATTTTATTCCAGTCCTCACAAAACTTCTAGTTTACTTGATTATATACATTCTGATGTGTTTGGTCCAGTGAATGTTCCTTCTTTGTCTAAATCAAGATACTATGTGTCATTTATTGATGATTGTTCTAGGACATTTGTATATTTTTTGAAAAGTAAATCAGAAGTGTTAAGTCGGTTTAAGGAATTTAAAAACTTTGTTGAAAATTAGAATGGTAAGAAAATAAAGTGCTTAAGGACTGACAATGGCAGTGAGTTTTGTTCAGATGAATTCGAAAGGTACTGTAAAGATCATGGGATCAAAAGACATAAGACCAAACCTTATACTCCACAGCAAAATGGAGTTGCTGAAAGGTTTAACAGGACGATAATGGAAAGAGCACGAAGTATGCTAAGCAGTGCTAGCTTGGAGGAGAAGTTTTGGGCTAAAGCAGTCTCTATAGCATGTTACTTGGTAAATCACTCTCCTAACTCTGCTCTTGTTGAGAAAACACCTTTGGAAGCATGGTCTGGAAAGAATCCCTCTTTGAGACATATTTGTGTCTTTGGCTGTGAGGCATATGCATATGTGCCATTTGAAAAAAGATCCAAGTTGGAAAATAAAGCTGTAAAGTGTATATTTATAGGCTATAGTGCTGGCATAAA
>VDFB02029130.1:0-41903 GCA_007258455.2 Sequoia sempervirens
TTTGGCAATGAGAAAAATCATGCCAAGGCCATTTCTTTCAATGTTATAGATTCTTTTTGTTAATATCACATCTTTAAAATTGAAATCACTACTTAACATAGTAAAAACTAACACATGGTTGTTAGGGTCTCTCTTTCCAATTATACTTTTCAAATAAAGGCATTTAATTTTTTTGTGCTATTGGTGTTTTTAGAATGGAAAATGAAAAAAGGATTACATGTGAGGTATTTCAAAGGTTTACCATTTTGATTTTGATTTAAGTTTATAATTTTTTGTTTAACATGTTTTACAAAAAATGCTTTTTCATTTGATTGATATGTTTTAAGAGTTTTTTGAATATATTGAACTAATATGAGTGACTAGTGGGTTACTATTTTATATTCTTATGAGAGGTGATGAACATGGAAGTGTAATAGGTGAGGAGACAAAAATATAAGGATTTACACTAGGAATCACTAAGCTTGGATTTATGTCATTTGTATATTGTATTTTTTATGTTATGATTGAAAGTGTAAATGTTAGTATAGAAGGCATAGTTTTGGGAGAGGAAACTTGTTTTTATACTTGGTTTTGATCATTGGTGAATGCTTCAACACAACTATTTGTCATATGTTTGTTAGCATCTAATATGTGATATATAATATGCAACATTTATATCAATTGAGAATCATTTATCAACCTCATAAGGTTATCCACAATAGGCCCCATATCTCCAACTAAATTCTTAGTACTTAGTTAACCTTGAAGACCTTCTAAATCCTTATCCAATTTTTTTAGTTTTTGAATAGGTGAAAAATAGAGTCCACCAAAATGAATGAACAAGATGATGGACTGCATATTTCTTTGGGATCCTAATCACTTAAATTGTGGAAAATATGATGCCAATAACAATAAAAAATACAACCTAATTGTCATAGAAACTATGGGGGATGCTTTTAGAGAATAAAAAGCTATGTACCTGGCCAAAAAGTTGTTATTTTTGAGTTATGGAGGACTCATTCGCCTTCAGTGGAAAATGGGTCCTTTTAGGGTTTAGGAAAACTGATTTCAAGATCTTGTTCCTTAATATTTGCACTCTTAAAATCCCTGTTATCAGGTTCTAGAAGTCTATAAGTAATTATGTAGAGCTATTTCTATGATCTTGCACTTTGAATGATGGACTACATATTTCTTTGGGATCCTAATCACTTAAATTGTGGGAAATATGATGCCAATAACAATAAAAAATACAACCTAATTGTCATAGAAACTATGGGGGATGTTTTTAGAGAATAAAAAGCTATGTACCTAGCCAAAAAGTTGTTATTTTTGAGTTATGGAGGACTCATTCGCCTTCAGTAAAAAATGGGTCCTTTTAGGGTTTAGGAAAACTGATTTCAAGATCTTGGTCCTTAATATTTGCACTCTTAAAATCCCTATTATCAGGTTCTAGAAGTCTATAAGTAATTTTGTAGAGCTATTTTTTTGATCTTGCACTTTGAATGACTACTTTAGCAACTTTGCAACTTTGACAATCTTTCTCCAAATCTTGCTCAACTTGATCTTCAACCTGTAAATGTGCAAACACACAATCAGGGGCAGGAAAAATTGTTGATTTTCTAGTGAATGGGGGTTTTCCTCAATCAAACCCCTTGTAGGTATTTAAACCAAATGATGAAATAGGGAAATTGAAGCATGAAACATGCAACATGTAATTGATGATACCTTGAATGTTTCCTTGTGAAATAAATCTATAATATAACATGTGGTGGCCATGAATAATGTAAATCTAGGATCCTTGAATGTGATGTGAACAATAGTTGCAAGTAGATATTCAATGCTACATCCACTTCTTAGCGCAACACACAAATGCATTAAACCCTTGACATGATGATGTTATCTTCAATTTCTGCAATAAACACTTAAAATCTACCTTGAAATTCTTTTTAAATGCTCTAATTCTTGATCACTTGAATTCTTGAATGCTTATAATGACTTGGTAGATCTTGTTAGGAGAAACAATATGTGTATTAACCCCTTATTTATACTAAATTAGGAGATTAACCCCAAAATTCAAAGAATTAAGGCTAACACCAAATGTGGGAAGAAATATTATTAAATTCCTACAATAAAAAAAATAAAAAAGGGGGGTATCATTAAGGTAGGACCCATTCTCCACCTTGGGTGAATGGGTCTTGGATTAGTTTGCCAGGACCTAACCCTGGGGGATTAAAAGAGGGTCAAAAACCCATTCTAGCTCAACTGAGAAAGGAGGGTCCTGTTAAGGGAGAACCCATTCGCCATCAAGGGTGAATGGGTCTTGGCTCAACTTTCCAAGACCAAAAATTTCCCAATGAAATATTTTGATAACTAAATTATGATTGTCAAGATAGATATTTGGGAATTGTCAAAATTAAGGCCTAAATTTTAATTAAAGGGGGTTAATAACTCCAATTAACCAAAATTAATTAAGACCGCCTAGATAATTGTGAAATTTCTTTAAAACACTTTACAACACTTAAACAAGGTACACATTATGCACATTTTTATTTAGAAAGGGGCCCATAAGGCTTAATTAAGCAAATACATCTTAGAAAAGTATGAAAGTGTATTACAACAATTTACAACACCCTTGTAAATGATCAATTAAGGCATGTTCTAATCAAATAAAGTTTCTACAATAGTGTGAATGTGTACAACACATTACAACACCACTCAAAGACACCATTAGTTTAGATTTAATATCAATTATCAAACAAGGAAAAGGCTCACTTTTTCTATTACTACAGTTTCTCTTCATGGATATGAGAAATAGTAGCATCAAAGTACATATAAATGTAACTTATATAAATTTTGGGTTTCTAGGAAGTCATAAATGATGTGTGATTATGGATAGAATCCAAAATGGATTGGATAGAGGAAATACCTTTTGTGATGGAGTTTTGGGACTCGGTATCTATAGTTAATGTGGTTGTAGTGCAAGATGACATATGTCTAACAGTATATCTCATAGTGGTATATTAGCAATAGGATACAAGGTTGTGAAGATCACATGAGAATAAAAAAATTTGAGTAAGCCTATTGTATAATCACAATAAATATGATTTTGTAAAATTAGAGGTTAGAACCATATAGGGAAAACAATAACATAGCTATGATCCAAATATGAACAAAATTTGATAGGTCAAGGGCATGGTATATACATTATGGAGTTATTATTCATTATATGTAAACTTTGGATGTATTTATTTGGGGCATAATTGAGTCCTCCATACATCATATTTCTTTGTATGTATATTTTCTCTATTTTGGAGAGGAGTTTCTCATGACTAGGTTTTCTCCTTTTCTCCATTTTTCAAACATTAAATTTGTAAATGGATACCTAACATGTCCTCATAGATAGGACCCATAGTTATTTTTTATGTTTTCCATACTTTTATAATAATTTTCTCCCTAAGTTGCAATTAATTAGGGTTTTTGGGTGTACATAAGTGTTTTATCTATCTAGTTCTCTAATAGGGCCTATTTACATGTTAAGTCCACTTAGGCTCTAACGATGTTTTCTAAAATTATTAGTTATCTATTTAAGATCTTATAATATATTATCTAGTTGGATTTTATTTAATCCTTGTGTCTTATGCAATTTAATACTATTGAGATAGTTGTACAGGATTAAGACAAATTTCAAGATCTTGTCCAATCTTATCTCACAACTTGTCTTTATAAGAAAGGTGTCATATGTACACTACATACTAAACCTTCTAATATAGCATCCATAATAATAGCAATATGTTCCTTCCATTTTCTCTCTTGTGTAAGGTATTTTCATCTATAAATTGATCTTGGGGTTTTTCAGAGTCACCATTAACTCCTACAGTCATTTAATTAAGAAAAACATTAAACATATTTTAATCTCTAGATTTTTAGAGAAACTTTTTTTTGATCGATTAGGAGAAGGGATCTATGTCATAAATCACACTTCTCTTAATTAAGGGCATTATGCATTAAAACTGTTCTCAAATTTTCTTGGCTAGAAATCCCAATGGAAGAGCCAAAATGATGGATTATGTTTTTAATAATTATTTTTTGTGTATGTGTATTGATGATTTATTGACTTCTAATTAACTAAGATTTAAGATGTAATATTTTTTGCAGGTTAAATAGTAAAATAGAACAAACTATGATGATTTTTTATAAATGTGAAACAAAAAGATTGAAGCAAAATTCCAAATTATAGAGAACACACACAGAGGAACCTGACATAGAAATTTAGTGTCAAATTGACTAGTCAGGGGTATGGTACAACCTAGACTAGACTCTTATTTTTCAACATATGAAATCACAAGCTTGAAGTGTTTGGTCTATAGGTATTTTTCTCCTAGGGTAAAATTAAAAACTTCATCTGTTGTTGCAAAAATATTATTTTTGTGTCTTGACAAATTGTAGGTCTTGAATGCATGAATGAGAAACTAGTTCTTAATCTTCCCCCAATTTCCTTTAGATCCAAAAAAATGCACACATGAAAGAGGGGGAAGGATTGTACCATATAAGGAATTTTATAATTCAAAACCCACTTTGGTATTTCAACCTCCACAATCCCTAAGATGATGTATAAAGGGAGCTTACCCTTGGTCAATCTAGGGCTAAATGATAAATAAGTAATGAATTTTCTAATTTTGAAACTCACCACTCAAATATGCATTCCTTGATGGATTGAAGTTGTTTACTCATCACCTCCAAGGAGAATTTGAATGCTTGATTGTAAACCTACAAATGTTAGCAATCACAAAAGAAATGAACAAAAAACATGAAAAAACTTATATAAAATCACAATGATAGATTGATATGATGCTTGGCTAAAGTTTAAATGTTGTAATAATGCTAATATATTTTATCTTGACTACTCTTGATTTATTTTAGGATGTTCAATTTTTCTCAAGTAAAGTGTTATAGCTAAAATGGTGAAATTACTTTGTATTTATATGCAATTGATCTAATTTATCAAAAATAAAATACTGATAGCCAACAAATGACTTTGGAAATTCATATAGTAAAATACCAACATCAACATATCCAAAAGGGATCCAAAATAGGTTGGTCAAGGGCACGAGGAGCCATAGGCAAAAATCATCCTTTTTAGGGCCTAATGTGTTGAGGGAAAATATTAAATACTAATTTTCATCCCCATTGTTTGATTTTCTAAAAAGAATTAAAAAAGTGCATAAATACTCAACCATAGATTTTGTGAATGTCAAATGCTATGAATCTCTTTTGCACAATTATGGTCTTTCACCTAATGGAAAGAGGTAGATCCCACACCCAAAATCTAGGTGGTTCACTCAAACTAAGATATGTACAATAAAATTATTACTAAATGCAATGATACAAATGCTACTAATTGATAAAATGGATTGATTATTAAGTGAAAACTATTCAAATTCATGTTGTTTGAAAACAAATTGTGTAATGCAAAAACACCTAGAATGAATGCAAAACTGAAACAAAAGTGGATGAAACTAAAAGCATGCACCTAAGATATTGAAGGAGGCTAGAAATGACATTTGAAATACTATTGATGCTAGAAATTTGACCTAGTAGGACTCATTTTCCATTCTTAGTGAGTTAGTCCTAATTCTGTGAAATATACTCAGAACCTGTTTTAGACAAAAGGGAATCCAAAAATGCAAAAAATCCTATTCAGGTCAAGAAATGGGACTCATTCACCACTGATGGTGAATGAGTCCACTTTCAAATTTTTGAAGATCCAAAAGATGAAGCAAAAGCTCTTAGTCTGCACTTTTCCTTTCTACAGGTGTCCACTTCTGAAACTCAAATTTTTGGGTCTGAAAGTGACTTTTGATTGATATTTTTCCTTAGACAATGAAGTTAAGAATAAAACAACTTTGTAGCATGATTCTTAATAACTTCCAAGCCTTCAAGATGCCTAAAGTTGCAAACACATAAGAAGAGAAAGACAAATGTTGGATGTTAGGGCATGGGGGTTTGCCTTGGTCAAACCCCTTTTAGGTAATTAAACCAAAATAGAGAAAGAATGTAATGAAGCATGCAATTATGGATTTATTACCTTTCCACAAAGATTTATCTTGAATTTCTACAACAATGGAGGAAGATTATTCCCCTTAATGTATTTTGAAGCTTTCTTGATGACTTACAATGATGAAACCATAACTTTCTTGACTTGAGATAGAAGAATAATGGATGAATAATGAAGAATGGTTATGATTTAGGGTTTAGAGACTTGATTTTATAGGAAATCCAGCTTATTTTCCTATTAACTGGATCCCTATGGCCAACCTATAAAAATAATAAACTTAAATTTTAGTTATTACCACTTAATGGTCAAAATTGGCCGAAATGGGACTCATTCACCACGCATGGTGAATAGGTCCCACCTAGATGGGACTGATTCACCGTGGATGGTGAATTGGTTCCACAGGGGTCATTTTGCTAGCTAAGATGCCGAGAAATAAGGAAATAAGAATTTTATGATGACTTTGTCAATTATTTGCTCAATTTAAGCCTTAGGATGCACAATATGGGGTAATAGGGCCCTATTAGTGATGATGTAAAGGTCAATTAGTTCTTGGGTCATAGAATTCAATGTGAAAGTGTGATTAAATACACTTTACAACACTAGATTATCATTAAGTTTATTATACAAGCCTTCCAGATTGATATCAAGATGCAATTAAATACATTTAATAATGTTGAATTGGGGGAAAATGGGCTCATAAAGTCTAGAAAAGCATGAAATTCCTTTACAACACCTTTACAAGATGTTGATAAATGCATGCTATTCAATTTGTAAGGGTCCAAGACCTAGTGTGGATGTGTAAAACACCTCGCAACACTGAATCAAGGTCTCATTAAGTCCAATTTACAATCAATTGTTTTCCAAATCAAGCAAGTTTCCTCTTTTCTACACTTCATTTAGCCCTGAACCATAGATTTTTGAGTGTGATGCTTATAGGATACTCTTGCACTCTTAAGATGTTTCACCTAAAAGGAGAGAGATAAACCTCATCAAAAATAAATGTGTTTCACTCAAATTAAGATGTGTATGATGTGATTAAGACTAAATGAGATGATATAAATGTAGCTAAGTTATGAAATTAACTGATTATGAATGCAAAACCTAAGAAACAATTCATTTTTGAAAACACAATGTGATATGCAAGAATGGACTAAAGTATGAACAAATGCAAAACAAAAAAGAAGAAGGTTCAATAAAAGTGAACCTAGGTAGAGAATGAAGAATTTGGAGTGATCTGAATGCTGACAAAAATAAGTGAAAATCACCAGTGGGACTTATTTTCCAATAATGGTGAATCACTCATGCTTCTGATGAAAACCTCTAGAAACAAGTAGTTGAGTGTTGAGATCCAAAATCTCACAAAATCCAACTTTCCATTCATAAGGTGTGACTCATTTACCACTAAAAGCAAATAATTCCTCTCCCAATTTTTTTTGAAATTAGGGACCAATTCTGTAGCACTAGATCTGAGGTTGTCTGCTTGACAGGTTCACAGAGTCAAATCTATAAAAAATGAATTGTAGATTGTCTCCAAGCTAGAAATTGGTTGTAGTTGACTTGAAAAATTTTGTTGACTTGTTGACCACCTTTCAACACCTAATTTCTTAATAAATATGCATACAAAAGTTTGCAAACACACATGCAAAAGGGGAAAAATGGTTAATGGTTAGGTTATAGGGATTTGCCTTGGTAAAATCCCACTTTGGTAATCAAACCCTTAATGAAGAAATGGAATGAAATGAAAAAGGAAAAATGAATAAACAACATGCAAATGTCCTAAACTCACCAACCTTGTTGATGAAATCTAAATATATATAAATGGCTTCTCCAAGATACTTGATTGATAATTTTTTGAATGATGTAATTTGTTTGAATGCTTGAATGGATGAGTGAATTGGTGAACTTGATGAATGGGCGTTAAAATGGATGTAAAAAAACTTATTTATACATACTTGTGCCTTAGTAACCTAAAGATACCTCATCACAGGCCATCATAAGGTGATTTTAAATAAAACCCTGAAAGTAAATTTGAAATATTTTGAATTTTGCTCCAAGAGGGACTCATTCACCACCCATGGGGAATGGGTCCAACCTTGGACTTGAAAGTGGGTGTTGGTAATTATCTTGTATTTAATGTTGTTTTTTAGGTTTACATTCAAAAACACACTTAATTAAGGCCTATGAGTGCATAAAAGGGTCAAATAAAGCATAAGAAAGGTATAAATAGTTAAACTAAGCCTAGAAAAGTGTGGAATCTTGTTACATGACTTTACAACACTTCAAAATAGGACTTGGTAAGTGATGAAAAGGTGATTTTTAGGTGAATTGTAATGAGTAGAGTCTAGAAAAGTGTAGAATTGTTTTACAACACCTTACAACACCTTCACAAGATGCCATAATTTGAATTTTGAGGACCTAATGTGAATATTTAAGCCTAATTACAACATTAAATCTAAGAAGAATAGACCAAGCATTGTGAAGAAAAGCAGGTAAAAGACCATGAAAATGTCAAGGGGGCATTTTTATATGGTACATTTAGCTCCCACTTTAGTGAGAAGATGAACTTTCATCAAACTCACACTAAAGTAGCCATGCATATTGAGAGGGATCTAAATGCACTTGTGTTAGCAAGATGGAATGTCAACGATCAAGAGGGATGATCAAGCACCTAGGATGAATATCCCATGGCAACTAAACATAAGAACAAAGGAACACAAGTGAAAGAGAAAGAGAGAAGGAAAATTCAAATGAAGCTTCAATCATTTTTCCAACTACTTGTGGATTAGATCTAGGCTGTTTGTGAGAAAACGAGAATGCATACTCACTCTAGGGTGACAAAACTCATGGTGGTCCTTTGGGTGAGAAGAACCTAAAAGGTAAGATACATATGGGTATGTGCAGGATCATCATGGAAAAAATAGGCCCTTGAGTGGTAAAAAATTCAGAAAAATCAGAGTTAGGAAACTTGACGTAAAAATTTGAATAAGTTATCTATATTATTTCAAAAATATGTAAGAATAGAATCTATAGCAAATTGAATGAAATTTCTAAACTACAAGGTTTGTTTAAAAAAAATAAAATCTATTTGGTGACAATTTGAAATTTCAATGTAGTGGTACTTAAATTTCAGGGAAATAATAAGAAGTGTCTGTCTGACCACCTTAACCACAATAAAATGATAATATTTTTTTATAATATTTTAGATATAAGTAGAGGACTCATGCCCAAATGTGATGCACATTTTTTTGTAATTTTTTTCCAAGTAAATAATTAATTATGATTTTTTTATTACAACTTTTAAAAAAATATAAAAACTCGTATGTATGACCACCTTAACTTCATCAAAATTTCATAAAATTCAAGTTTTTTTCTTTTAATCCTATATTATGTGAAGCATAGAATGTGATGCATGTTTTGGACTCAAAAAATGTGATACCATTTGAAAGCTATAGATGTTTTTCGATCAGCCTATCAATCAACACCTTAGTCATAATTTGAATAGAAAATGAATAATAATTACTTATTAAATTCAAAGTAAAGCATAATTTATAGTTTTGGAAAGATTAGAATCTCCTTTAAAAACCCTTTTCATTTCATCAATTTTGGGTAAAAAAATAGTCATCAGCCACATACCCATCATATTGCCACTTTTTGGCCCATCATGATCTTGCACATACCCATATGCTAGTTGGTATGCACTCATAAACATAATGGTGGGTATGGGGAAAGTCATGCCATTGAATGGGATTCTTTCTCAACCATATTAAAGTTATACGTCCTAATAACTTTAATAAGGGGCCACAAAGGAAAATGTTAATTTTTGCTTCATGGGACAAGCAAAGCTTTGTATGCTTAGAACTCATGAACAAAGAGGAAGGTACCACTGGCATGCAAGTTGTATTATGCAAGGTGGAAAAAATGTAAAATGTAAAAGATATTCAAAGGAGTCTTGTTAAGTTCATGCAAGGTTTGTCACTTAAGAAACATTATGTCTAATGTCTCCAAGAGAGGACCAATCAAAGAATAGTATATTCACAACTTAGGGGATGTAGTGCATCACATCAAGCCACTAAGAGGAATGTAATTGTAGACACGTCAAATTAGCATTATGAATATTCATCCACTCAATAAATAAATCAAATGCATCACATCCATTCACCTAGTAAATCGGGTTCTTATCATCAAAAGCTCAATCATAGTTTAATTAAATAAATAAAGCTTTATTTAATTAAAACTCCAAGGTATCTTCCATTCTTTTAATTTAAATAAGACAAATATTTAAGTCTTAAAAGTCAAAATCATCTAATCCATTAAATCAGCATAATCAACATCTATTTAATCTAACCCCTGACAAATACTCACCCACTTGCATTCTCTAGATTTGGCCACTTGCACATGAAATTGCATTTAATTGATTTATCAAAATTATTTATTTTCAAACTCTCAGATAAAGGAATACATCTCCAAGTTTGAATTTCCCCCAAGTGACATGCCAACTAACAAAGCATTTATGAGGCCTTACATGCCCTTACATGTCCCTTCCAAAGTCAAACCTAGCATTTATTGAAAATTTGAATTCAAATTCTCCTCTCTCCCAAATCTTGCACATACATCAACCAATCACCACTGGACAAGTGTCATCTTCTCATTGAGGATCTTTAGTCCCACATTCACCATCTTGGCCACAATCTCTCATCAACAAAATCTATAAAATAAAGGTTTCATCCTCAAGCAAATCCTTCTAGAATCTTACAGTGGTATGGCCACTTTCTTTCATTTGAGATTTGATCTTGTCCATTTCATCGTGATCATCTCCATTTGCATTTCTACCATCTTGAGATTCAATCATGATTGGGAAAGGTCACTAGCACATGTGACACCAATCCACTATGGAATAGAAAAACTAAGGAAAAGGCGAAAAGGTACAAAGCGAAGGAGGCTAGCAAACGAAAATGAAAGGAGGAGAATTTTTTTTTTTTTGAAAACTCAAAGTTTTTTTTAATGCTCTAAGTGTTTGATCAATATTACTTCACGAAGTTGTTTATCTTTTCATTTTAGAACACTAATTTTCATTTGGGTCTAAAATGAACAATTTGATTTTCATTGCAAAGGGCCTAAAAGGAATCTTAGGACAAACTTACTAGATTTCGTTTTTGGCTAAAAATTGGACAAGCAAAACTCACACTTCATTTTGGTGCTTAAAACGAACTCACAATTGCTTTGAAGACTATAAAATGAACAAGTGTTTGAATTGTGATTTTGTCTTGGGTGCTTTTGAGTGCGTATCCTCTCCCCTTGCGCTTCGTGTGATCTAGGGTGCAAGAGAAACACTCAAAATACATTTTATTGCTTTGAAACACTTCGATTTGGGCTTAAAAATTGAACATCTTGTGCGAGTGTGAGTAGGGGCACTTTTAAGGTACATTCTCTTTCTTTGTGCCATCAAAGATTGATCAAGTTATGGATTGTGTCTTTGCTTGCGTTTATCTTAGAGGGGGCCTTTGGGAAAAAGTACTCACCCAAGGGGATGACTCAACCGGTAACACTCTAAAGCCAATAGTACATTTCTAGCTAGGATATAAATGTGGGTATTGGTTAAACATCATTATCATGTGGTTGGCTTTGACAAGATGGATCTGAAAGGGGACTCTTGCAGTATGGGTCAATCTCCATGAACGAAAGTCCTTACTAGAACCCATGTGCTAGAATTTTCCAAAATCCTTAATCTATTTGTTGGTGCAAGAACGGTCGTTCTCGAAGCCACCCCACACTCTTACAGTCTTCTAGTAGAGATGGAAAGCATGCCATGGGAGTTTCATGGGTGTTGATGCCTGCCCCTGACATTACATGAGCCGTGGAGGGGAGCCAGTGGGTCAAGCATCTAACCATCCGCTAGAGATAAGCGTAGCTGGACTTGTCCAAGTGGGAATCCAACAAATATCTCCTACACATCCATAGGGCTTGTAATTGTTCTTCATTTGAAAACACAGTGTTGTATTCAAAAACATTTTGCAAACAAACATTCAACATGATTCTCAAAATTTCAAACCCTCTTGAAGACAAATATCATTGACTCAATCCATATGCTATTGCTTTCCCTTGGGAATCACTTCCTTAGAGGTTCCTAAGCATTGGATTATACCTCAATTTGTCTTCTTGAGTAAACAATAGGAAAACGCTTGCCTTAAGTTCATTGAATTTCCACATAAAATATCTTGTGAGGTTTAAAAAAATTAAGACATTGGACATCCTAGTTTGAAACTTTAATCAAAGAGAGTGTTTTTGGTAAAATAAAGCCATTAAGAAAAGATAAGCAAAATGAACTTTCATGTGTGTTGAAAACTCCAAATTCCAAAAGCACAAATCATTGATTGGAAATCCAAAATGTTCAAATCATTCCTTGGTTACAAAGGTCTTTAGGAAGTATATGCATGCTCTTCAATACCTAGGTCTAGGAAAACACAAAGTGTCTTTTTTAGGTTCACCTAAAGGATCAAAACAAATCAAACCTCTTTCATCCATCTTTCAAAACATCAAAATCCATTTCACAAATCATATTTTGAAAAAAACCTTGAAATCATCCTTGAAGTGCTAGGATTTATGACAAAATCAAGCAAACACCAAAATCATTGAGACCAAGTCCTTGAAAACATTTATCAAAACACCTTTGGCTAGGAATGTGTAAATGCATCCTTTTTCATATCCTTAGTCAAAGTCATCCAAATCATCTTGTCTAGCTTAGTGTATGTACATGAATCCTTCTCTATATACTTAGTGAAATAATCATCTTGTTTGGGTAGGTGTGGGTAGATGCATCCTTCTCCTCACACATATCCAAATCATCATCCTTTGAACACAACTATCCTTTAGATCATTATCAAACATCTTAGGGTCTTTTTGTTCAAAATCAAAATCAAAATCAAAATCAAGATTAAGGACAAAATCTCAAAATCCAAAAATCAAACCAATGAAAAATCAAAAGTCCTAGCATTTCATTCAAGATTTATCAAAAGCCAAAAACATCCATAACATCCATCTTTAAACATCACCATCTTATCATCATCACATTTTATCCTAAAAAAAGTATCCTAAAACTTTCACTTTGGGACATAAAATAGAGATTAATCCAAGGAATCAAGAGAACCATCTCCCATATTCTCGAAGATTGATCCTTGTTTTATGGTTCAAACGAGATCTCAATACAAGAAGAGTATGGAAGCCAAGAAAGAAACACCCGCTTCAAGTGATCTTAGTCAAACCACACCTGAAATGAATCCCGTTGGGGATGGAAATCTCACAATTAGCCTTCCAACATCATCACAAAACCCACATGGGGAAACCCAAAGGGAGGATCTTACCTTTGGAATGTCTCATGAACAAATAGTTGAAATGCTCCAAAATACGGACAACCATAGAATCATCAACATCATGATGAGACTTAACCCTTCGTTGTACATGCTTGAACTAGCAAAACAAGGGGCCAAGTTGCCTTCAGATTTTGATGTGAGCACTATAGTAGAGACATCTTTCCCACCAATCTCATCCACCATCCCCATTTCATCTACACCTCCATTTCAAAACATCACACAAAACATCCCGCAACTCACAACATCATTTGCTCCAACTCAACCCAATGTTAACAAGGGAAACACATTCCTCAATGAACTTCAATCACATCCCCTTGTGAATAACCAAAACTTGGACGCAAAAACCACCTTGGAACAAAATATCCCCCATAATCCATTACACCAAAATGTTCCTCTCACTTTACATTATGACCCATCATCAACATCTTTTCATGGAGCACCACAAACACATCTCACAAATCCACAAGAAGAAGGGGATATGTTCGGACAAGGGGGCATATTCGATACCACAACACTTTCACAAGGATTCACCCCCCTCACATTTCCACCTATCCCACCACTACCATTATCATCCACATCACTCCTTGGCTTGGGGTTGCCTCCCCTACCAAGTATCAATCAAACCGCTATCCCAACCATCAATCAAAACATTTTGCCAAATGCTCAAAGATTATTGTTGACATCACAACAACAAATGACAAACACACAAGCAATGGAAAAATCATCAAACACCCCCACAACATTGCAAAGCATGGTCACTCAAGGGCCAATCACATCAACAATGCCACTTACCACATCAACAACACCATCCACCAATCACGTAATCAACATGAAAACACTATCCACCAACCAAATAATCAACACATCACCATTCACCACCACCACCCCCACCACCACCAACATTCACCACATCAAACCAATTTGATGCAACATTGCAAGCTACTTTCCAAAGAGGCTATCAACAGGTGCAAAAACAAAAAGCTATGCAACAAGCTGCTCAAGCTACCAAAGCTGCACAAGCTGCAATATAAGCACAACAAGCTCAAGCATTATTACAACAACAACAACAAAAACAACAAGCTGCTTAAGCTTCCCAAGCCGCGCAAGCATTGCAAGCACAAAGGGTCGCTCAAGCACAACTATTATTGCAACAACAAGCCACACAAGCGCAATCCCAAGCACAAGCTCAAGCACAAGCACAACAAGCACAAGCACAAGCATAACTTCTTGCACAAGCAGTGCAAATACAAGCATATCAGCAAGCACTAAAGCAATACCAAGAGCAGCAAGAAGTAGCAGAATTGGTAGCCCAACAACAAGTGTTGTGGGAACAAGAACAAGCAGAACAACAAGCGTTGTTAGAACATCAACAAGCGCAACATGAAGCAGAACAACAAGCGTTGTTAGAACAACAAGTGCAACAACAAGCAAAAATCCTAGCGCAAGAACAACAAGAGCAACAACAAGCATTGTTCATCCAAAAGAAAGTAGAAGCCTACTTCGCCTACCACAACATACCGATAACATTAAACAATGCACAAACCAACCCATCCATCCAAACCACGATTGCAACACCACAAAACACATTCATCCCACCCCCTAATCCTCAGAATGATATGACGACACAATTCAAGTTGCTCTCACAACAAGTACTTGATCTTCAATCAGGGCGAACAACCAAAACGCAAAGCAACTTGTGTCCCTATCCATTTGATAGGAGCCTAGACATGAAACCATTCCCTAAGGGATTTGAGACCCCTAAATTTGACAAATATCGAGGGATGGGAAACCCTGAAGATCACATCATGGAATTCTATGTTCATTGTATGGAGGTTGCATATGACGATACTTATCTCATGCGACTATTCCCTAGGAGCTTAGCAGGAGATGCTATAGAATGGTTCTCTCGCTTACCTTTAGGCATTAGGACATTCAAAGAAATTAGAGACGCATTCATTAGAAACTATGCATGTAACATTACAATGGATGTTAGTCTCGAAGAACTCTACGCTCTGAAACAAGGAAAGAATGAATCTTTCGCTTCATTTCTTCAATGATGGCGATCCAAGGCCAATCGGAGCAAATGGACCATGCTAGAAGAGCAACAAGTTTGCACAATCATTACCAACCTTGAAAGCCACTTGTCATTCCAACTCAAGGTTCAGGGAATCACCACCTATGATCAACTAATCTCCAAGGTGCTTAGCATCGAAAGAGCCCTTGCAACCCAACCCATCGAATCAACATCATATCACAAATCACAAAACAATCACCCACCATTAAATTACAATGATAAACCTCAAAACATGGGTGAGAAACAAGAACATCACTAATGATGTCATCGTCGATGCTAAGGTGGTCATTAGTGGTTCAAGGTTCAGGGAATCACCACCTATGATCAACTAATCTCCAAGGTGCTTAGCATCGAAAGAGCCCTTGCAACCCAACCCATCGAATCAACATCATATCACAAATCACAAAACAATCACCCACCATTAAATTACAATGATAAACCTCAAAACATGGGTGAGAAACAAGAACATCACTAATGATGTCATCGTCGATGCTAAGGTGGTCATTAGTGGTTCACGCCAAAATACACCCACACCGCAAATCCAACCACAACGCCAAAACACTCATCACACAACATATCAACCCAACAATAATCCCACCATCAATAACGTCAACGACCAAAGAGGACCACCTCAATGCAAAACATAACCCAAATGAAAATACACTACTTTTGGGGAACCACTTGAGGACATCATGAAAAAGATAATCGACGAAAAAATTATTCAAGCTCCTACATTTGAGAATTACTAAGAACCTGATGTCAAACCTCCTTGGTACAATGAGAATCAATTGTGTGAATTCCACAAAATCAAAGGCCACACCACAAATAATTGTATGAGACTCAAGAACATCATTCAATATCTCATCGACAAAAGAATCATAAATGTGGAAGCACCTACTAGGAATCAGGATCTTAAAATCTACACGAATCCGATGCCAAATCATGGCAACAAAGGGAATAACAAGGATAAAGGAAAAGGCAGTGTAAATCATGTATACGAAATGGTTGTTGCCAACCTCAATGAAAACTGCATGGTCATCACCATCAAAGGCGCCCATGCCAAAGACTGTGGAGTCACCACAAGAGGCGGAAGGGTCACCATCGCAGAATCATCCCAACCCAATAGAGTCCCTACATCAAGAGTCATTCTGTATAGCTACAATGTTTTAGACCAACTCAAAAGAACGCCAACACACATCTCCATCATGGAGTTATTAAAAATCTCATCAGCACATAAAAAGATCCTTGAAGAAGCATTAGCCTCATCTACCGTCCCTATAGACCTCGATGCGGAACAATTACAAGCTATGGTCGAAAACATAATAACACCTAATCTCCTTACATTTTCTGACCAAGATTTTCCCGCCCAACCATCTCACAATCGTGCACTTCACTTGGAGGTCATTGTGAACAAAAGCAAAATCAAAAGGGTCTTTGTGGATGGAGGTGCGGGTCTGAACATCTGTTCTTTTAGTCTCATCAAGCAGTTAAGCTCTCATAATCAGAGCATATGATGACCAAGAAAGAGTGTCTCAGGGCACAATTAAGCTCCCTATCCAAGTAGGGCCAACACTCATGGAAACCACATGTTAGGTCTTGGACCTCAAATTGCCATACAATATCCTCCTGGGACGCCCATGGATTCATGCGATGAAAGCCGTAGAATCAACCTTCCACCAATGTGTGAAATTCACACATAATGGACAAGAGGTTACCGCCATGGAGATCCTGAGCCGTTTTCATACTGCAAGAACCTAGAAGCCAAATATTACAAAATCCCCCAAGTGTCAAAAAATGATGAGGGCCCATCCACATCATACATCGATCCCACCACTCTCACATCCACTTCTGCGACAGAGACACCCGCCATTCCCACCATATCTGATATCAAGCTCATCATCCAGGATGATGGTTGTGGAAGTTATAGACTCCCTAACAATGATTTTGTGATAGGAGAGTTACCACAATCTCCAAGATCACGAGGACACCCACAAGAAAATCAAGCTCCCTCATCATAAACCTATCCTCAAAATTATCCTGAATTCACAAGGTGGGGAGACCTTGGCCATGAGGTAATAGAAGCAGATCCATCAAACATGTTGTATCGGGATGAAAGACCAACACCTGAATTACCAATGGATGAAAGAAGCAAAGGCCTACACATGATGCTTGCTATGGGCTATGACCGAAATCAAAGATTGGGACAAAATGACAATGGGCTCTTAATACCAATCATGCCTAAGACACGACCTATAACAAATCTTGGTCTTAGATGTACCCCTCCGAGAATAACCATATATGGCCGAAGTCCTCTGGTTAGAGCCGCTAATGTTTCTCCTCAGCCAGTCCTAGTACAAGTGCACTCCCCAATACCCATAGGGACAGACATGCATAACTTTATCACTGAGCCCTATATTAGTAGCGATGATGAAGATACCTTATCCAACCTACCTAGGTTATTTGAAGATACCACCCTGTGTATGATTAGTACCATATCCTTTGAACCAGATATTCAAAATCATGAGATCCACTTAGTCTACCCCCAACTGATCGACTATGACCAACAAGGACCACCAGTTCTCGATACATTCGAAAATGATGAAGTGCTCTTAGAATTCATGAGGTTGAGGGATAACATTCCAGATGGAGATCACAAGGCAAGATTCATAATGGTGTTGGACACACATGCCTACTATGGGAAAACGATTGAATCCTTCAATCGCAAAAGTGAGAAACTAAGAATCATATCCAAGTCCTTGAGTGAAAACCACACCGTGGCACTCTCTGACAAGAAAATAGTAAAAATAAAGGACATATCTAATGGTGAAAACCTCTCTGAGGCACTTGAGGATGAAGGATTCAATCTTCCCCTAAGAGCTATTCATCAAGAGAAGTCAGCAGTCTTGGCCAAAAAATGCAACCTAGTCAACCTAGGAATAGAGGAGACCCCGCATATAACATTCTATGCAAAATCACTATTATCAGAAGAGCAAGAACTCCTAGCAGCATTCCTAAAGGAAAGACAAATAAATTTTGCATGGAGTTATGCTGATATGCCAGGACTTGATCCAAATACTCTGGTCCACCACCTAGCAGTGTATCCAGATGCAAAACCTGTTAGACAGAAGCTTCACAAAATGCATCCTCAAATTGCTTTGTTAGTCAAAATGGAGCTCAAAAAGCTATTAGATGTTGGATTCATCCAACCAATTGATTATCCAGAATGGGTATCGAACTTGGTACCTATTTCAAAACCTGACGAAGCTATCAGAATCTGCATGGATTTTAGAGATTTGAACAAAGCATGTCCCAAGGATGATTTCCCACTCCCCAACATCGACGTGATAGTAGACATGACAGTAGGGCACGAGATGCTATCGTTAATGGACAGATTTTTAGGATATAACCAGATCATGATAGCAAAAGAAGACCAACACAAGACGGCTTTCACTTGCCCATGGGGAACATACTGCTGGAACATGATGCCATTCGGTCTAAAGAATGCAGGAGAAACCTATCAAAGGGCCATGACACTAATATTCCATCATATGATTCACAAAACTATCGAAGACTATGTCGACGACATCCTAGCAAAGTCAAGAAAAAGACAAGATCATATATCAACCTTAAGTGCTATCTTTGATAGATTAGAGGAATACAAGGTCAGAATAAATCCCAAGAAGTGTGTCTTTGGCATACAATCAGGTAAACTGCTAGGATACATAGTCTCCATGAGGGGTATCGAGGTGGATCCAGCAAAAGTCAAAGCAATTCTTGAGATGGAAGCACCAAGGAACTTAAAGCAACTAAGAGGCCTCCAAGGTAGGCTCCAATCCATTAGAAGGTTCATAGCACAATTGGAAGACAAGCAGAACCCATATTCACACCTTCTCCACAAGGGGGTATCATACAAATGGGATACAAAATGAGAAGAGGCATTCAACAAAATAAAGGAATATCTACTGACACCCCAGGATACAAAATGAGAAGAGGCATTCAACAAGAAGAACCCATACTCACAACTTGAGCTGGAGTAGTACTAGGATGGGTGACCTCCCGGGACTGACCTGTGCTTCACCTCTGTGAGAATCACCTAGATGCAATGAGTGCTAAGTGGACCATTCGATATCATGAGAGATGGGTTCTTGTTGAACCACTACTCATGAAACATGGGTCAATGAGTTTGACTCGAAACTACATGGTTGAATCCTAATAGAAATATCATAAAGGAATATCTACTGACACCTCCAGTGTTAATGCCACCTATCCCGAGAAATCCATTAATCTTATATGTGTCAGCAACAGCAGCAGCCCTAGGACGTCTTCTTGCTTAGCATGATGAAAATGGAACAGAAAGAGCCATATACTATATCAGCAGGACAATGGTCCGTCACGAGCTAAATTACTCATTCATCGAGAAAGCTTGCCTCGTAGTAGTGTTTGCATCCCAAAAATTTAGACATTATATGTTGGCACACAAGATCAAGCTTATTGCCAAAATTGACCCCCTTAAATATCTTTTATCAAAGGCAATGTTAACTGGTAGAATGGCAAAATGGGTCATGATATTATCATAATATGACATCAAGTATGTTGAGAGAAAAGCCATCAAGGTTCAAGTTATTGTAGACCAATTAGCAGAAGCACCTATGTATTCTGAGAATCCCCTTGTCTTAGAGTTTCCAGATGAATCCATCCTTAACCTCAACATTGCTGATCACTGGAAACTATACTTTGATGGGTCATATACACAACATGGATAAGGAGCTGGTGTCTTCTTCATCACCCCACAGGGGGACTGCATACCAAGATCATACAAACTAGCATTTCCTTGCACTAACAACATAGCAGAATATGAGGCTTTGACTATAGGTCTAAGGATAGTAGTGCAGTGGAATATCATAGCTCTCAAGGTCTACAGCGACTCACAACTGATCATAAATCAAGTCAATAATGAATATCAAACAAAGGATGACAAGCTAATCGCATACAAAAAATTGGTGGAGACTCTAAAGGAATCCTTCATCGACATAACATTTGAGCAGATTCCAAGAACCAACAACATAACAGCCGACACCATGGCTACAATTGGGTCTCTATTAGACATCCCTTATAATGTATCAAAATATGAATTTCTGATCGAGCAGATTCTCGTTCCCACATTCGAGGTACCAGAATCAGAATATATGTGTGAAATCGTTTGTCCTGGAGATCCTCAGTATCATGACATCTATACATATCTTCGAATAGGAGTCTTTCCTGCTGAGCCTAAAATGAACCTTTATCAAAAAGGCATCTAGATTTGTCATCCTAGGTGATACCTTATACCGTAGAAGCATAGAGGGTACCTTACTACGTTGTCTGAATGCTGAGGAGGCATTAACCACTCTAACTGAGGTTCATAATAGTATCTATGGCTCACACTCGAGTGGAATGACCATAGCCAAGAAACTACTGAGGCTGGGGTATTATTCGCCCACAATGGAGTGAGAAGCACATGATCATGCTAAAAGGTGTTTACAATGTCAACAGCATGGGGACCTCATCCATGCTCCAGCTCAAGAGCTTCACCTGATTATCACACCATGGCCCTTTTCACAGTGGGGACTCGATCTCATTGGGAAAATCTCACCCACCCCATCCAATGGCCACAAATTCATTATAACTGCAACTGAGTACTTCACAAAGTGGGTGGAAGCCATACCCATGACCTATATCACTAAAAAGTAGATCTCAAAATTCATCTTGAACTATCTCATCTATCGTTATGGTGTCCCACAAGCTATTATCTTAGATAATGGGACACCCTTCAAGAACCAGGAGGTTCGCAACTTGTGCGAGAAATTCAAAATCCAGCATCGCTTCTCCACCCCATATTATCCCCAAGGCAATGGCCAAGTAGAAGCCACGAACAAAACCATCCTCAAAATCCTTAAGAAAATAGTCAATGACATAGGTCATGACTAGCACTTGTAGTTTAATCCTGCCCTCTGGGCTTATCGAACTAGCATCTGCACACCCACTGGTGCCACCCCCTTCTCCTTGGTCTATGGATCAGAAGTCATACTCCCCATTGAGATCAAGCTCCCATCCCTTAGAATATCACTACAAAATCTCATCACTGATGAATAATATCGAGTCTCAAGTCTAAATGAGCTGGAGTTACTAGATGAGAGAAGGATCGAAGCTTTGAATCATTTGCAAGTCTATCAAAATAGACTCAAATGAAGCTACAACAAGAGGATCAAAAGCAGGACTTTCCAAGTCGAAGAACTAGTCTTAAAAGAAAATCAGAAGAATGTCCCAAATCCAAGAGTAAAGGCAAAGTTCGAATCCTAATTGTTAGGGGCCTTCATCATCACAACAAGCTATAAATCAGGGCATATCATTATCAACACCGGCGGGAACTCATAGGAGCTCCATGAATATCTCCCATCTCTAAAAAATTTATGCCTAATTTTCAAGGTATAGAAACCAAAAATCCAAAAAAAATCAAAGTCCTAAAAAATGGTTATCTTAATAAAACCCTGCAAACGTGCTGCCTGGTAACAAAAAAAAAAAAGCAAAAATCCAAAATTAGAAAAAGGATTAAAACCACTTTGGTGGAACTTTGGGCAGGTACCTTGGTGAAAACCTGGCAAACAGGCGCCTTGTGTAAATAAGCACTTTCCATCCACCAGGATCTTTATGGCTTGGTCTGCATCATCCATCCATCTCACTTCCATCATCCATCTTATCTCCATCCATCACTCATCCACTCACATCCACACCATAGCTTGGTCCTATGTTTGTATCATGATTCCTCTTAGTACTACTTGGCCAATTCTCAAGGTTAGTTTGTCCTGCCTTTATCGGAGTAGTCTATTGCATCGCGCTGGGGGCACGTTCTCATCAGATCGGATTCGTGTATGGTCTTAAAGTCCTCAAAATCAGAAAATCCAAAAACATCAAAAAAATTAGAAAATCCAAAAACATCAAAAAATCAAAAAATCCAAAAACATTCAAAACATATCAAAATCCAAAAATAGGTCAAAAAGTCATTCAAAAAGCCAAAAACAAGGTCTTCTTGTCGAACTATGTCATCTCTGAGCTTGAACGTAGGCAAGGTTGATCTTTGATAATCCCCCGAGACATTTAGGTCAGTCCTATAGGAGTCTGTCATAATAAACTGACATTTCATCATGTATATCATCATCTGTAAATCGGTCAAGTTGTTAGTCGAACTACGTGGTCTCTGCGTGTATAACGTAGGCAAGGCTAATATGTTGATCAGCCCCCGAGGCCCCTAGGATAGGTCTTTAGGTTAG
This sequence comes from Sequoia sempervirens, assembly GCA_007258455.2. Classification (NCBI taxonomy): domain Eukaryota; kingdom Viridiplantae; phylum Streptophyta; class Pinopsida; order Cupressales; family Cupressaceae; genus Sequoia; species Sequoia sempervirens. Next base: position 22,783 of record VDFB02029130.1, read on the forward strand.
TATCTTGGTCAAAATCTTAGAAAATCCCAAAAACATTGGAAAACTGAAAATCAAAACATTTGTAAAACCTCGAAAAAATACCAAAAATAGCCTCAAAACATTGCAAAACATCAAAAACATCCAAATATTTGAAAAAAATCCATCCGCCTCATCTCGCTTGTACCTGCAATAAACATCATTCATAATAAACTGATCATCACCCCCAACCTTTGGTGAAACAGTTAGAAACAAGTCTAGCAGGTTAAAAGTAAAACTCAAAAGTGTCAAGTGTCAAGTCTTAGTCAATACGTAAACAAGTTGGTTAAGTCTTTGTGTCGATAGTCCATCATCCAAATAGTCTCATATCAATCATCTGATAACATCATGTTGTAGGATGAATCCTTCCTACAAGGGGCATTATTTATCAGAAAGAACATTTTGGATAAACGAAATGACGTGCCGCCATCCACTAACATGTCCTAGGATGTATCCTTCGTACAATGGGCATTATCTTTTGGAAATAAATTTTAGTTCTTATCCTTAAAAACACATTCCCTTTTGGCTAGCGGTATTGAAGAACATTGACTTGTTTGCGTACTTGGTCTTTTTCTTTTTGACTTATCTTATTGTGCTCAGTCCAAGGACCTCTCGATGATATCCGAACAAAGGATTTAGAGAGATAGGAATGGGGAAATGATCATTATCTTTTGTCTGTTGTGCTTGTTGGATGTTCTTGTAAAATAACTTGGAAAATGCTTGCTTTGTTAGATATATATGGAGGATGTTTCAGATACCTTGTTGACTATTGCATTGATTAGTTATACCTTTCTGTGTTTTGGTCTGAGATGTTTGAAATTTCTAAAGTGCATCCTAGCACAGTTTCCGTATGTTAGGTGTGAACAAGAATACTCCTATCTATTTGTTGAGTCAAAGTCCATCACACTAAGTACAACGTCATCCTGGTCCTTTATAGCTTGATGCATCATACTTAGGCGTGTTATCAAAAATAAAGTAAGTGACCCTTTTAAAATCCCAATCCTTGATAAGCGAATCATCCATCTATCATCATCATTTCTCATCATCATCTCTCATAATGTTGGCTTGTTGGATCCTCTTGTCATCATCTCATTTCTGTGCTAACATCATCATCACCAATGCATCCATCATGCATCCATCATGCATCATCATCTAGAAAACTGTTAGCATACCACATATCATTCATATCATACATAATAAGAAACATTGATCATTTCACATGCATTGCATTTGCATCATCATCATAATATAGATATGTTAGTCTAAGCATCTCATAAATCATCCATTGCATAATCATAACATATCACATCATCAATCTCATCCATCTCATATCATATCATCATTTAAGTTGTTTAGAATAATATAGATTTGTTATTCTAAGCATCTTGAAATCATCTTTGCATCATCATCCATAACCACCCATTTTGAACCTCTTTATCGTGAGATCGACCCTCAAATCGAATCTTTTCACTCGATCTCTCAAGGGGGCAATGTACCAGTGTACTTTTTCTGCTGGGGCATCCAAAAATCAGAAATTTTTTGATTTCGATTATGACAAGTTTATTCTTTGAACCAACGCAACAAGTACATTGCTTCAAAGAGGGGAAAAATGTAGACATGTCAAATTAGCATTATGCATATTCATCCACTCAATAAATAAATCAAATGCATCACATCCATTCACCTAGTAAATCAAGTTCTTATCATCAAAAGCTCAATCATAGTTTAATTAAATAAATCAAGCTTTATTTAATTAAAATCTCAAACATGCATCTTCCATCCTTTTCTGATTTAAATAAAACAAATATTTAAGTCTTAAAAGTCAAAATTATTTAATCAGCATTAAATCAACATAATCATCCTCTATTTAATCTAACCCTGATTAAATACTCACCCACTTGCATTCTCTAGATTTGGCCACTTGCACATGAAATTGCATTTAATTGATTTATCAAAATTATTTATTTTCAACTTGGCATAAAGGAAGAATATTCTCCAAGTTTGAATTCCCCCCCAAGTGGACATGTACACCCAACAAAGCATTTATGAGGCCTTACATGCCTCTTACATGTCCCCTTCCAAAGTCAAACTCAACATTTATTGGAAAATTTGAATTCAAATTCTCCCTCTCATGGACACTCTTCCCAAATCTTGCACATACATCAACCAATCACCACTTGACAAGTGTCCTTCTTTCATTGGTCCAATCTTAGTCCCACATTGGTCTCTCTTCAACACTTAGCATTTTGAAAATCTTTAAATAGAGGCTTCATCCTCAAGAAAATCCTCCACAATTTCATCCAAAAAGCATATGCAAAGTTACTCTCGTTGAGAACTAATTTTTCTCATCATTTCCATTGCATCATCATCATCTAAGCTTATTAATCAAGGATTGGGAAAGGGTCACTAGGACATGTGACACCAATCCAATATGAGATAGAGTTGGATTCTTGCTTCTTTGTGCTTTCACTTAGTTTAGTTGATATTTTATTGTTTGGATTGCATTATGAAGCATGATTCAATATTTCATATGGATGTGAAAATTTGCTATGTTGCTAATATTGTGTGTTGACATTTTAGCCATTTTGTAAATTGTAGCAACCACAGCAATATTTTAAGATAGATCACACTTATGAAGGACATCAAACCCATTGTCATGCACAAAGTTACAAGCCCATCATATGAAGTGACAAGGCTACACTAAGAATTACGAATACAAATGGATTATGAAAATGTATGCCCCCCACTTTAAAGGAATTGTCGTAATGGGTAAAAGTACAAAGTTGTGTCACACTTTTATAAAGGAAACGACCAACACTGATCCAACTTTTAAAATTGAATCACTAAAAGGGTGATATATATGTCTAAATTTTGTAATGATGTAAACTAATAAAATATTTATTTTTTAGTATATTTTATGTTTGTATTTTAAAAATAAAAATAAAAAATATTTGAACATATTTGTTTATAAATTAACATTATAATTTAGTTACTGATAAAATGCTAACAAATGAATTTACATGAGATGCCAATATTTATATAGTAAATTTTATTATTTTTCCTTCAATTTTTTTGTGTGTATTTATAACTTGAAACTTTAGAGCTTGGATATATTTATTTCCAATTTTGATAAATATATATTTTTTTAAATACTAAAACGCACAAGTATTAAAATTTAGTTGTTTCGAGTTGACACCAACTTTCACATTAATTATTTATCTAGAATAGAAAAAAATTATGCCATCTTGATATGGATTCTTTTGTCTAGGTCATCATATTTTTTCAAAATTTTGTAATAAGTTTTAGTATTTTTCCTTGACATGGTGATCAACATAATGTTTTATCTTGATAACCTACATTTAGTAAAAATAAAAAGGAAAATATAAATAATAATTAAAATAGGAAAATATACCAATTTTTTTAATCTAAACTTCTGGATCTACAAAAGGGTATTTTTATATTTTTTAAAAAATGTTTTTTAAACAAGTAGAATTTGTTGAAACATCAATTTTTTAAATAATTTTTTTATGGTAAATTGGACTCAAAGTGGTGCTAAATATGCATTTCATAAACAATTTTTTTGGGAAAAGATGTGGAAATATATAGCTTAGCTAGAATGATTCTTACAAGATCATATGTTTGACCAAAATTAATTTTTAGTTAAAAACACTTAAATTCACTTTTGTTGCTAAAATAGTTGAAAGTGTAAAAAAACTTTGTGCTGATACTGACACACCATTCTATGAGAAATTACTTTAAAGTAGAAAAGAAAAGAAAATGCAAAAATAAAATGAGACATGAGAGGGTATGTGCAGGATCATGATGGGCAAAAAAGTGGCAATATGATGGGTATTTGTAGGGTATGTTGCTGATGACATTTTTTTTACCCAAAATTGATGAAATGAAAAGGGTTTTTAAAGGATATTCTCAACTTTCCACCAATATAAATTTTTCTTTACTTTGAATTTAATAAATAATTATTATTCATTTTCTATTTGAATTATGACTAAAGTGTTGATTGATAGGATGATTGAAAAATATGTATAGCTTTCAAACCTTATCACTTTTTTGAATCCAAAACATGCATCACATTCTATGCTTCGTATACTATAGGATTAAAAAAAGAGTAAATTGAATTTCATGAAGTTTTGACCAAGTTAAGGTGGTCAGACATGAGTTTTTATATTTTTTAAAAGTTGTAATAAAAAATTCATAATTAATTATTTACTTGGAAAAAAATTACAAAAAAAATACATCACATCCGGACATGAGACGTCTACTTATTTCTAAAATATTATAAAAAAATATTATCATTTTATTGTGGTTAGGGTGGTTAGACAGACACCTACTTCTTATTTTTTCCCTGAAATTTAAGTACTATTGCATTGAAATTTGAAATTTTCACCAAATAGATTTTTTTTATTTTAAACAAACCTAGTAGTTTAGAAACTACATTCAATATTATACAGATTCTATTCTTACATATTTTTGAGATGATATAGATAACTTATTCAAATTTTTTATATAAAGTTGCCTTACTCTGATTTTTCTAAATTTTTTTCCACTTAAGGACCTATTTTTTCTATGATGATCCTACACGTACCCGAGAGCCAACTCAGAAAGCTCCTATGCCAAGTCATATGTTTCTATGTTAGGCTAAATCATGTAAATGAAAAAGAAATCAAAAGAAAGGGAGGTCAGCCCCCACAAAATAACATACCAAACACATAGGGGATCTATGGATTTGGGGCCAGTATGTTCATTGCTTCAATGTTTTTATGAAAGAACTTGGGATAGTCACCATTCCCCAATGCACATAGAACTAGAAGAATGACACAAAGAGAGAAAAAAGAAAAGAAAAATAAAGTCTATTTTGGGAAACATGGAAGAGACATTGTGGCCTTAATGCTTTGCATCATCCCCAAAAGGAGAAACACAAGCAAAAATAAAAATGAAAAGGCAAAAGAAAAGGAAAAGCTTTTGGGTCAACATGAAGGAGACATTTCAGTCTCGATGCCTTGCATCATCCACAAAAGGAAAACATAAGAAAAGCACAAAGTAACAAGGAAAATGGACTAATTGGGTCAACATGGAAGATCAGCATAGGGTGCCTCAACGCTTTGCATCATCCCCAAAAGGAAAAACACAAAACAAAAAGGGAAAAAGGCAATGCATGACATATAGAAGAGTAAAGGTACAAATAGAAGAAGTGTACAAAGAGAGAGAACATCAAACGCGTGTTATGGGGGATCACAATACACACATAAAATCATGTGAAGGAGATAGTAAAGAAAATGTAAGTCAACCATTAACAGAGTTATTGGCTTCTCAATCTTAAGTAGGATATGTGGAAGGTAAATAACTCAATTAAGAGACAAGAAAAAATGCATTACTAGGATAAGGATAACAACTTCTTGCTCCCCATTGGATGTGAAGCAAGAATGAACCAGGAAAGGTGATGGGATGATCATGCAATAGTGAGAATGAAAAATTATACAACTATGGCATGACAGAAGGATTTTGTTTTAAGGGATGATGGGAAAATAGTCAGTATCAGTGAGGTGATACTTGTTCAATATGTCATTCAATGTCTAACATTCTTTAGTTGAATGTCTAAGAACATGATGGTATTTGCAATATGGTATGTTAGAATCTTTAGGATGGATGACCAACTTACTCATAGGTGGTAAGAGTATAAGGGCTTTGTTTAAAAGAAGTTCAAGTCTCCTTTCACATTAGGGTGGAGGATGAGTAGGAAACTTGAGTTTTTTCAATTTGTAAAGCCATTTGCATTTCCCAGATTCTCCTTTTCTCATGAATGGAAGGAGGGGGAGGACCCATGGGGATCCTATCATCCTTGTCATGAGAATCAGGTAATGGTTGTTCACTTGGAAGGAGAATTTTCAAGTTAGGAGGAGAATCAAAGATCACTGTACCCTCATCTCAATGTCTCCAATATTCAAAAGGAGGTTTATTAGTATGAGGAGGATCTTGATATCCTAGTCTAATTGTGTTTTCTTCTGTTGGATTTTTTCCAAGTTGGTGAATGTTATGCTTATGTGTTCTATCACAATCTTGTTTACATAGGATAGTAAAGCCTTTTCCATATGTTTCTTCAAGGCTATTGAGAGTGTTTGTGACTTTGTGATCATAAAATGGGTGAGGATGTGGTTGTTGAAAGGAATTAGGTCCACATGATGGAGGGATCTTAGATCCCACTTTAGTTTTGGGATGTAGGTATCAAAAGTGATTAGGAGGTGCAACAGTAGGAAGATTTCGTGGGTTCATGGATGGGTGAAAGGCTGCATTGGCTTCAAGGTTATCAAGACATTCATTGAAGAAATTTTTCATGCTATCATCATCTTCTCCAATGATGTCTACATCATGAGGAAAATCATGAGGAGTTGAAGGAACATGAGGAAGCTCAAAGTCATTAGGGTCACAGCCAAAGGCACAATTGGACACGTCTACCAAGCATTTTAATGAATTCCAAAACTTATTAAGAGAAAATTCCATGATGACAATGAATGCAAGTAAACTAAGATGTAAGAAATAGTAGAAAATAAAGATTTTGGAAATCAAAAGAGAAAGAAAATATAGAAAATTGTAATGTAGGAAATACCCAGAAAATTCCTGAAAATGTACTATGAAATGAGCAGGTGGATTGATTCACCCTGGGTGGTGAATGAGTCCAAGTATGATGTTTTTTATGTTTTTCAAAAATTTAAAGTGATTTTAATGTTTTTCAAATGAAAACTAAGGATGCAAATGCAAATTTTTAGTTTTGGAATGATATGATATGCAAAAATGAAGTCTAAATGAGTCTTTCACTAACGCAATTTTAAGAAACCCTAGGATGCAAAAAGAATGCATAATAGAATGCAATTAAGTCCTAGGATGAAAAAATAAATGTAAATTCGAATGATATAATGTTCAATAGTCAGGTTCACCAAAATGAACCATATATTTTTGGGCATGAGGCTTATAGGCTAGTCTTGCACTCTTAGGATGTTTCACCTAAAAGGAGAGAGATGAACCTCACTAAAAATCAATGTGGTTCACTCAAATTAAGATATGTATGATGTGATTAAGACTAAATGAGATGATCTAAATGAAAATAAGTTATGAAACTGATTGATTATGAATGCAAAACTTAAGAAACAATTGATGTTTAAAAACGTAATGTGATATGCAAGCATGAACTAAAGTATGAAAAAATGCAAAACGAAGAAGAAGAAGGTTGAATCAGAGTGAACTTGGGCAGAGAATGAAGAATTTGAAGTGATCTGAATGTTGACAAAAATTAATGAAAATCACCAGTGGGAATCATTTTCCACTGATGGCAAATCATTCCTGCTTCTAATGAAAGCTTTTGGAAATAGGTTTCTAAGTGTTGGCATCTGAAAGATGACAAAATCTAAATTTCTAGCCTTAAGGTGGGACTCATTCACCCTTGATGCAAAATCAATCCTCTTCAAAAATTCTATGAAATCAGGGATCAATTTTGTAGCACCAGATCGAGGTTGTCTGCTTGACAGGTTGACGGAGCCAAATCTGCAAGAAATGAAATGTAGGTTGTCTCCAAGCTTGAAATAGGTTGTAGTTGACTGGAAACACTTTGTTGACTTGTTGACCACCTTTCAACACCTAATTTCTTGATAAATATGACTACAAAAGTCTGCAAACAAACATGCAAATGGGAAAAAATGGTTAAGGGATTAGGTTATAGGGATTTTCCTTGGTAATCAAACCCTTAGTGAAGAAATGGATTGAAATGAACAAGGAAAGATGAATAAACAACATGCAAATGTCCTAAACTCACAAACCTTGTTGAAGAAATATGAAGATATATCAATGGATGCACCAAGATACTTGATTGATATTTGATTGAATGATGCAAAGTGTTTGAATGCTTGAATGAATGAGTGAATTAGTGAACTTGATGAATGGGGGTTAAAATGGATGTAAGAACACTCATTTATACACACTTGTTCCTTAGTAACCTTAAGATACCTCATCACAGGCCAACATAAGGTGATTTTAAATAAAATCCTGAAAGAAAATTTGAAATATTTTGAATTTTGAGCTAAGAGGGACTCATTCACAACTCATGGCGAAAGGGTCGTACCTTGGAGATGAAAGTGGGTGTAAGGAATTATATTTTATTTAATGTTTTTTGTTAGGTTTACATTCAAAAGCACACTTAATTGAGCCTTATGAGTGCATAAAGGGGTCAAATAAAGCATAAGAAAGGTCTAAATAGTGAAATTAAGCCTAGAAAAGCGTGAAATCTTGTTACAAGACTTTACAACACTTCAAAATAGGACTTGAAAAGTGATGAAAAGGTCATTTTTAGGTGAATTGTAATGAATAGAGTCTAGAAATGTGTAGAAGTGATATTAAAAACTTCACAACACCTTCACAAGATGCCATAATTTGAATTTTGATGACCTAATGTGAATGTTTAAGCCACATTGCAACATTAAATTAGAGAAAAATAGACCAAGCATCATGAATAAAGGCCTAAAAGGCCATGAAAATGTTAAGGGGCCATTTATCTATGGTACAAGTCCCCACTTTAGTGAGTGGATGAACTTGCTTCAAACTAACACTAAAGTATACATTGAAGAGAGGTCCAATCATACCAATGTAGACGAAAAAGGATAGAAAAGATCAAAGGATGTTGTGCAAGCCCCTAGGATCCAAGATTCTAAGTCAAACCATCATAAGCACAAAAGCACATATACAAGGTGAAAGATATGCAGTGAAACAAGATACAAGATCATGCAATGACAAGAACTAGAAGAGAAAATAAAAAGGTGGATCAAGCTTTGACCATTTTTCCAACTAGTTGTGGATCAAATCTAAGCTATTTGTCCAAAAATAAAATGCACTCACTAAAGGGTGGCATAACTCTTGGCTATTCTCTGGGTGAGAAAGCCCAAAAGATAAAGCATACACTATTTGGTATGAACACAGGTGGCTATGGGGAAAGTTGTGCCTTGAAATGGGCTTTCCACTCAACCATACCAAAGTTATACCTCCTGATAACTTTAGTAAGGCACCATAAAGGAAAATGATTTTTGAGCTCGACGATGTAAGCAAAACTTTGTATGCTTGACACTCATAGGCATTGTTAATGCAAAATAGTGTAAGAAATGTTCACAGGGATTTTTCTTAGTTTATGCAAGGTATCATTTTAAGGAACATCATTCCTAATGTCTCCAAGAGAGGAAAAGTGCAAATAGTCTCATCTTTTTTCCAAGAGAGGAAAACTAAAATATCTCATCTTCAACAACATTGTACCTAATGTTTTCAAGAGGGGGAATTGTAAGAAAAAGAAAATCACACAATGAAATGTGAGTTGTAATGTATGCCCCCACTTTAAAGTGGTTGTGAACACTCGTATTGTGAGAAATTGCTTTAAAGTAGGAGACATGAGATCTTACTTGGAGAGCCCTATGCTAAGTCATATGTTTCTAATAAACTATCATGAAAATGGGAAGTATGTCATATGTGAGCCAACTTAAGGCATGTCTCCACATCCCAAGCTTGATGTTATGTATTCATGAAAGGTTATCGACTAGCCAAAAGAGGGAACGATAAGTGACATATGGGGATAAGGCTACATAACCCCTTTCCCCCACTGAGTGTAGGACAAGGGTGAGATGAAATGATTAATGAAATGCATGCTAGAGTGAAAATCGGTATCAATTAGAGGAATTAGGTTCCCCCACATCGGGAAGCTAACCAAAATCCTTAATATGTTGGATTATATGACTCAAATCATTACATTCATTAGTTGAGTGACCATGAACTCTATGAGAGGCACAAAATGAAGTCTTATAAAAGCATTTATTTTGAGTTCTAGGGGGAAGGATGGTGATCATGAGATCTTGGAGGAGTCTCAAGATTCTGTCTTGATCAATGGTAGAAGGTGGTCTTGTGGTTTGTGTCAAAGATACATCTTGCTTAGTATTAGATGTCATACTTACACAAGTTTATCTAGATTGTGAGATTTTTTTCTCACTCATACAGGAGGAGGGATAATCTATTAAATGCCAATCATGAACATTTTGCAAGATAACATTAATATTAAGCAAAGGTGCATTTATTTGTTGATGGATTGTAAAGGAGAACAATCAAGACCACCAGTGTCGAGGAGTTTAGGATAGATGACTGTTAAGGAGGATTTAGGAGTATGTTGTGTGAGATTGTTGATGTTGAGTGAAGGCTTGGTGATCTCTATCAAAGGATAATAACCAATACCATGAGTGCTTTTTTTGTGTGATAGGGTCTATAGGGTTGTGGATACCTTGTTCTCAAGCGCCACATACTTTTCCACTATATCCAAGTTGTTTCATAAGCTCATAACCATGTCCATAAATTTTTTTCATTTCTTTTAAAGTTGGTGGTTGTTCATGATTAAGTTCATCAAAGGTTGTTGTGTAGTTGGTTTCATTTTCTAAAGTGGTTGAGGTGGATGCTTGTGAAGGGTTGTTGAAATTTTGTATTGAAAAAACTATAGTTTCTTTTCCCTTGCTAGAGTATTTGTGGATGATCTGGTATTCTCTGAAGGAGGTGGGTGTGAAGTCTAAGGAACCCCAATCATCATCTAAGAGCCTAAAAATTGGTTAAGGATGTTGGATGGGGTCCACTTATGTGTTTTGTATTAATGTGTTCAAGGAATTTTCTTCATTTTTCTCAATGTTCAAACAACTGTTTGGATGAGGGTCAGCTTCAAGCATGTACACTTTGTTGTTGTAGATGTATTTCATTTTTTGATGAAGAGTAGAAGGCACACCATTCATTGCATGAATCTGCATTCTACCTAAGAAAATGTTATAGGTAAAATCATTAGGAATAACATGGATTGATGTTTCCAATGTAGCCATTCCAACTATAATAGGTAAAGTTATCACACCAAGCAGTGTTTGCTTACATTGTCAAATCCCTTGATGGATAAAGGATTAGATCAAATGTTGGATTTATCAACACCTAGTGTATCGAGAAGGTTCACTCCACACACATTAAGAGTGTAGCTGATATCTACAAGATCTCCCTTAGTCCCTTTTCATTGGTATTGAGTGATAATTATGAAAGCTTCATTTTGGTTTTACACTTCCAAAGTAGGGAGCTCACTTTGGTGGAAAACAATGTCAACATTTATGTATTTAATCATGGCTTTTATATCATTTGGTTCCATATTAGAAGGGACAAGAAATTGTTGCAAGGCTACTTGAATCATGTTGTGATAGTGAGGGGAGCCTTGAATAAGGTCCCATAAGGATATTTTAGCAAGAGTATTCTTTAGTTGTTCAATAAGATTGTACTCTTTTCCACTAGGAGGTCCTAGGAATATAGGATTAGGGATGATAGGGTTAGGTAAGGGTAGGGGTGTTGTGATTAGCTGTTGTGTTTGTAGATTGTTTTAAGTGTTATATGTATGAGCAATGGTATTATGACTCGACTATTGTGATACATTAGTTTGAGGTGGGTAAAGGACAAGTTCAGGTTTGGTTTGAGTTAGAGATTTATGTGAAAGGGGGTAAAGAATGAGTTGAGGTTGAATTATTTTAACATCCCTTAGCGAGTGAGAGTTATCCTTGTATTGCATCATGATATCCTCCCTAGGAGGAGGGTTTTTAGAAGAATACGTATGATCTTTAGGAATGGCCCAAGTTGTAGTCTCTTTCACTAAAACACTCTCATAGGGAGGGGATAGGAAATGTTTCTTAACATGTCTAAATATGTAAGGTAATAGCATTGTTTGAGTAAAAATGGAAAGCACGTGTAACCATTTCATGCAATGTTTCAACAATATGAACAATTTATATGCAAAGATACAAAACATTCTTATCCATTATATGCAAGATTTGAGGAATGCAAACAATGTACATGCAATAAGGAAAAGAAATTTTATCTAATTTATGTAAAGTTTTATGCATAGAAATATTGTATATTCAAAAGTGAAAAGTAATTTTATAAATTTTATGCAAAATTTTAGAAGTGTAAGAATTTTTAGATCTAAGGATGTTTGCAATTGAAGTGATTTGAAGGATGATTAATTTACAATGATGTTTTGAGCTAGATGCATAAAACAAATGTTCCCAAAACTTTCTAGATTTATACTATATAATACTAGGAGGCTTACGAAGCAAAAAAATGATGTTTTTGATGTTGTAACAGATAGTCAAAATTTTGGATAGGGATTGATTCGCCCAGCATGGTGAATGACTCCCAGTAAGGGTTTTTTTCAAAATTTTCAAAAAATTTAAATTGTTTTTTGTGTTTAATGTTGTATGATGCAGACCTAAGATGGAGATGCAAAATTGCAGAAATTTTTAAGGAAATATATTAAAAAATGTAAGCTAAATGACCTTTTCACTAATGCAAAACTTTGTAACCCTAGATGCAAATTAACCAATGCAACTCTAATGCAAATTCAATGCAAGCTAGGATGAAGATGAAAATGGACTCCAAATCAGAAAATGAGATGTTCAAAAATTATGTTCACCAAAATGAACCATAAATTTTGTGAATGTGAAATGCTATGACTCTCTTTTGCACAATTAGGGTCTTTCACCTAATGGAAAGAGATATATCCCACACCCAAAATCTAGGTGGTTCACTCAAAATAAGATAGATATGATGAAATTATAACTAAACACAATGTTCTAAACACTACTAATTGACAAAATGGATTGATTAATAAGTGAAAACTATTGAAATGCACATTGTTTGACAACACATTGTGTAATGCAAAAACATGTAGAAATGAATGCAAAACTAAAACAAAAATGGCTGAAACTGAAAGTGTGCACCTGAGATATTGAAGGAGGCTATAAACGAAATTTGAAATGCTATTGATGCTAGAAATTTGACCTACTAGGACTCATTCACCATTTTTGGCGAATTAGTCCTAGTTTTGTGAAATTGACCCAGAACCCATTTCAGACAAAAGGGTATCTAGAAATGTAGAAAACCCTATTTAGGTCTAGAAATGGGACTCATTCACCACTGATGGTGAATGATTCCACTTTTAAATTTCTAAAGATCCAAAAGAGGAAACAAGAGCTCTCAGTCTGCACTTTGGCTTTCTATAGGTGTCCACTTTCAAAACATTGATTTTTGGGTCTACAAGTGACTTTTGTTGGATATTTTTCCTTAGAAAATGAAGAGAATACTTAAACAAATTTTTAACTTGATTCTTAATAACTTCCAAGCCTTCAAGATGACTAAAACTACAAACACACAAGAAAAGAAAGAGAAATGTTGGATGTTAGGGCATGGGGGTTTGCCTTGGTCAAACCCCTTTTAGGTAATTAAACCAAAATAGAGAAAAAATGTAATGAATCATACAATAATGGAGTTATTACCTTTCCATGAAGATTTATCTTGAATTTCTGCAACAATGGAGGAAGCTTCTGCCCTTGAATTTCTATTGAAGCTTTCTTGATGACTTGCAATGATGAAACCCTAACTTGCTTGACTTGAGATGGAAGAATGATGGATGAATAATAAATAATGGTTATGATTTAGGGTATAGATACTTGATTTTATAGGAAATCCACCCTATTTTCCCATTATTTGGATCCCTAAGACTGACATGTAAAAATAATAAACTTAAATTTTAGTTTTTCCCACTCAAAGGTAAAAATTGGTCCAAATGGAACTCATTCGCCACTCATGGAAAATGGGTCCCACCTAGATAGGACTTATTTTCCATGGATGGAAAATGGGTCCCACAAGGGTCATTGTTTCCAGCTAAGATGCCAAGAAATAAGGAAATAAGGTTTGTGTGATGACTTTGTCAGTTATTTGATCAATTTAAGCCTCAGGATGCACTATATGGGGTAATAGTGGCCTATTAGTGATGATGTAAAGGTCAATTAGGGCTTGGGACATATAATTCAATGTGAAAGTATTATTAAATACACTTGACCACACTAAAATGAGGTCCACACAACCTAGGATAGCATAACATCCAATGTGAATGTGTTGGACATATTACAACACTATATTATCATTAAGTTTATTTTGCAAGCCTCATAGAATGATATCAAGATGAAATTAAACACATTTTATAATGTTGAATTAGGGGAAAATGGGTTCATAAAGTCTAGAAAAGCATGAAACTCCTTTACAACACTTTACAACACCTTTACAAGACATTGATAAATGCATCTTATTCAATTTTGTAAGGGTCCAAGACCTAGCGTGGATGTGTAAAACAAATCACAACACTCAATCAAGGTATCATTAAGTCCAATTTATCATCAATTTTTTTCCAAATCAAGCAAGTTTCCTTTTTTCTATGACACAAATGTGTAAGTAGGTCCAATCACATAGGGGGAGCTAAACCTAGTGTGAATTTTTCAGTGGTGAGATTTTTTTATAATACAATTATCCTTTAGGAATTTATTTTTTCTCATTGGTTGACACTCCCACATGCTAATGTTTTTCCACAACTCAATAAAAAAGAATAATTTCCTATTAATTGACCTAAGAGGAGAAAATGAGTGATAAAACTAATAATACTAAAATGAAAATGAAATAAAGAAGTGTGACGTAGAAAAATGGCCCCTTGACCTTTTCATGTTCTTTTAGGCCTTTCCTCATGATTCTTGGTCTATTTTGCTTTGATTTAATGTTGCACTTGAACATTCACATTAGGTCCTTAAAATTCAAATTATGGCATCTTTAGCAGGTGTTGTGAGGTGTTGTAAAACTTTTCTACACTTTTTTTGATTCTATTCATTACAATTTACCTAAAAATCACGTTTTCATCACTTATCAAGTCCTATTTTGATGTGTTGTAAAGTATTGTAACAAGATTTCATGCTTTTCTAGGCTTAATTTCACTATTTACACCTTTCTTATGCTTTATTTGACCCATTTATGCACTCATAAGGCTTAATTAAGTGTATTTTTTAATGTAAACCCGTCAAACAACATTAAATGCAAGATATTTTTTATTATGTTGGCCTATGATGAGGTATCTTTGGGTGACTAAGGCACAATTGTGTATAAATAAGTGTTTTTACATCTATTTTAACCACCATTCATCAATTTCACTAATTCACTCATTCATTCAAGCATTCAAACTTTTTGCATCATTCAATCAAGCATTAATCAAGAATCTTGGAGCAACCATTGATATATCTTATGATTTCTTCAACAAGGTTGGTGAGTTTAGGACATTTTCATGTTGCTTATTCATCTTTCCTTGTTCATTTCATTCCATTTCTTCATTAAGGGTTTGATTACTAAAATGGGATTTGACCAAGGAAAATCCCTATAACCTAACCCTTAACCATTTTCCCCCTTTTGCATGTGTATTTACAGACTTGTGTATGAAAATTTATAAAGAAATTAGATGTTGAAAGGTTGTCAACAAGTCAACAAAGTGTTTCAAGACATATACAACCTATTTTAAGCTTGGAGACAACCTATAGTCTATTTTTTGTAGATTTGACTTCATCAACTTGACAAGCAGACAACCTCAGATTTGGTGCTACAGAGTCAGTCCCTGATTTCATAGAATTTGGGAGAGAAATGATTTACCATTAGTAGTTAATGAGCCCACACTTAAGGCTAGAATGTTTGATTTTGTCATATTTTGGATCCTGACACTTATAAACCTATTTTTAGAAGTTTTCATTAGAAGTAGGACTAATTCACCATCAATAGCGAATGAGTCCCACTAGTGATTTTTAGTGATCTATGTCGTCATTCAGAACACTCCAAATTCTTCATCCTCTACCCAAGTGCACTCTGATTTATCCTTCTTTTTTGTTTTGCATTTGTTCATGTTTAGTTTATGCTTGCATATCACATTGTGTTTTCAAAAATTCCATATTTCTTAGGTTTTGCATTCATAATCAATCAATTACTTAGCTTAGTTACATTTAGATCATCTCATCGAGTCTTAATTACATCATACATTTCCTAATTTGAGTGAACTACATTGAATTTTCGTGAGGTTTATCTCTCTCCTTTTAGGTGAAACATCCTAAGAGTGAAAGAGTATCCTATAAGCCTCATGTTGAAAAATCTATGGTTCATTTTGGTGAACCTACATATTGAACATCCTATCATTCTGATTTGCATTTATATTTTCATCCTAGAACTTAATTGCATTGTCTTTTGCATTTTTTTTGCATCCCAGGGCTTCTTAAAATTGCAATAGTGAAAGACTCATTTAGACTCCATTTTTGCATATCATATCACTCAAAAACTAAAAATTTGCATTTACATATGAAGAGCATTAAAATCACTTTAAATTTTTTGAAAAACACAAAAAAATACCATACTTGGACTCATTTGCCACCTTGGGAAAATCAGTCCACCTACACATTGCATACTACATTTTCAGGCATTTTCTAGGTATTCCTACATTTTCTATAGTTTCTTTGTATTTTGCTTTCCAAAATCTCTATTTTTTGCTATTTCTTGCATCTTAGTTTTCTTTCCTTCATTGTCATCATGGCATTTTCTTTTTTGCAATTCTTTAAAATCCTTGGGAGACATATCCAATTGTGCCTTTGGCTATGACCCTAATGACCTTGAGCTTCCTCATGCTCCTTCAACTCCTCATGATGTAGACATCATTGGAGAAGATGATGATATCATGAAAAATTTCTTCAATGAATGTCTTGATAACCTTGAAGACAATGCATCCTTTTACCCATCCATGAACCAACCAAATATTCCTACTATTGTACCTCCTAATCACTTTGGATACCTACATCTCGAAACTCAAGTGTGACCTAAGATCCCTCCATCAAGTGGACCTAGTTCCTCTCAACAAACACATTCTCAACCATTTTATGAGCACAAAGTTACAAACACTCCCATTAACCTTGAAGAAACATATGGAAAAGGATTTACTATCCTAAGCAAAAAAGGATGCGATACAACACATGAGCATAACATTCACCAACTTGTTTAAAAAAAACCAATAGAACAAAACACAATAGGATTAGGATATCAAGATCCTCCTCACATTGATAAACCTCCTTTTGAATATTGGAGACTTCAAGATGATGGTAGAGTGATATTTGATTCTCCTCCTGACTTGAACATTTTCCTTCCATGTGAACAACCATTACCTGATTCTAATGGCAAGGATGCTAGGATACCTATGGGTCCTCCTCCTCCTTCCATTCATGAAAAAGGAGAATCTAACAAATGAAAATGGCCTTACAAATTGTAAAAACTCAAGTTTCCTACTCATCCTCCACCTGAATGTGAAAGGAGACTTCAACTGCTTTTAAACAAAGGCCTTATAATCTTACCACCTTCAAATAACTTGGTCATTCATCCTAAATATTCTAACATCCCCTATTTCAATTATCATCATATTCTTAGACATCGAACTATTGAATGTTGGACATTGAAGGACATATTGAACATGTATAACTTCACTGATACCATCTACTATCATATCATCCCTTAAACCAAATCCTTTCATCATGCCATAATTTGTAAGAAAAATTATTCTCACTATTGCATGATCATTTCCCATCACCTACCTTAGCTCATTATTGTCTTAAATTCAGTGGGCACAAGAAGTTGTTAGCCTTGTCTTAGTAATGCATCTCTCCTTGTGTCTTAACTACTTTATTCCTCCTTTTCTTATATTAGTTGAGATTGAGAAGCCAATAACTCGATTAATGGTTGACTTAGATTTGCAATACTAGCCCCTTTTACATTTTCCTTTTTCTTCTTCTTTTCTTTGGTGTGATTGCATGTGCGTATTGTGTTCCCCTATATTATGTGTTTGATGTTCTCTCTTTGTGCACTTCCTCTATTTGTACCTCTATTCTTCTATATGTCATACATTTCTTTTTCCTATCACTTTTTTTTTGTGTTTTCCTTTTGGGGATGATGCAAAACATTGAGACACCCTTTGTCTCTTCCATGTTGACCCAATAGGTCCCTTTTCCCTTTTTCTTTATCTTTTTCTTGTGTTTTTCCTTTTGGGGATGATGCAAGGCATTGAGACCAAAATGTCTCCTTCATGTTTACCCAAAAAAAATTCCTTTTATTTCACCTCTTCATTTTCTTTTCACTTGTGTTTTCCTTTTGGGGATGATGCAAAGCATTGAAACTGCAATGTCTCTTCCATGTTGACCTAAAATGGACTTTATTTTTCTTTTGTTTTTTCTCTCTTTGTGTCATTATTCCAGTTCTATGTGCTTTGGGGAATGGTGCCAGTTCTGAGCTCTTTCATAAAATCATTGCAGCAGAGAACATACTGACCCCAAATTCATAGATCCCTTATGTGTTTGGTTTTTTACTTTCTAGGGGGCAACCCTCCTTTTCTTTTTTTCTTTTTTTCATTTACATGACGCAGCCTTACTTGGAAACATATGAATTGGCATAGGGGCTTTCAAGTTGACTCTCATGTCTTGTTTTATTTTTTCATTTTCTTTCCTTCGCTACTTTAATGTAATTTCTCACAGAACTGTGTGTAGCAATTCCTTTAAAGTGGGGGGCATACATTGGCATCACTCCATTTGCTTTTTTGGTTCTTAGTGTAGCCTTGTGATTTCATACAATGTGTTCATCACTTTGTGGATGACATTGGGTGTGATGTCCTTCGTAAGTGTGATCTACCTTACCATATTACATTCCTCTTAGTGGCTTGATGTGACACACTGCATCCCCTAAGTTGTGAATATACTATTATTTGATTGGTCCTCTATTGGAGACATTAGAAATAATTTTCCCTAAGTGATAGACATTACATGGACTTAACAAGAAGGTGATCCCACAATAGTGGTTTACAATTTTTGGCCGAACTGGACACTGAAATATTTTTTTCTAACTAAATCTTCACTTTTAGGCACCTATAGTAGCTAAACCATGAAGAATTTGAAGATGATGCAAAATAGAGTTTCATAAAATTTTGTCTATAGATTCTAAATATATTTTTTTCAAAATTTTTGGAATCAGATTGCACTTCTCTTTCTATCTCCCTCAAAAACTAATTTTTTTCAGAAAACAACATTTTTAAAAAGTGACGCTCACCGTATAATGCATTTTTTTTTTGCGATGAAGGATAAAATTATAATTCTTTCAAATTTATATTTTTAACT